>VZSZ01010246.1:142988-169559 GCA_013398815.1 Ibidorhyncha struthersii | reverse complement strand
CAGCCTGGCTCCCTTCAGCCTTTCCGCAGAACTTCCCGACTCGGTGGTACAGCAGGTGACACGGCTCTTCTTGCTGGGGGACCTTCCTGCCGACGCCAACGCTACGGCCTCGCTGACACCAACGCTACGGCCTCGCCGACGGCTGCCGTGGGCAGTGCCAGCCAGCGCAGGGCCATGCCGCCGCCGGAGCCCCCAGGCTCTCCTGCGCCGGGGTCACTGGTGTCCCTCTGGTACCCTGAGAAGGGGCTGCAGAGGGGCCGGAACCACAACGGCACTCGAACGGCCACTCCAGAAGACCCGATTATAGTTCACTAAAACTGAGGCGCCCTTTCTTTCAGACCAATATTCCGCTGTGCCCGTACAGGTGGGACTCTGCTATTTGTTTTACACATCTCCTATGCATCGCAGGCACTGAATTTTGCTAGTTCTCCTTTTTTTCTGAGGTTAAATGCTTTCAGATTAAAGCACTACTTGTATTAAGTAACAGGATTACTGGCACTACCCGCAGTAAGCGTAAAGCCTCCAGGGAGCCAACCTGCTTTTGTTTCTCTTCTTTACCGGGCGCAGGTTATCCGGAAAGCTTTGAGAGAGTGCTGCGTCACAGCCGAGAACACGGTGACATTTATCAGCTAAAACAGAGCGTCGAGACCATGGCTCTGCAGAAGGGGAGGCGTTGAAGAGACCGCTAAGCTTTTGCTTCTTCCAAAGCGTAACGACAGCCTGGCTCCGCTGCCGGCAGTTACCGGTTCGCTTTTGGCGGTGCCGGGGCCAGATTTTGACTGGGCTGTATCTCGTCTGGCGCTCTGTAAGGATACCGCAGAGCCTCGGCAGTGTGACCTCCCAGTCTATATAAAATCCTGCTTAGCGCAAGTGCGTAGCGAACAGCTGCTGAAATAGACTAGAGAGCATTAATCAGCATTCGTGGAATTAATTTGAGGGCGATTTTGGAACGGTTATGAGATGGAAGTTATTGACAGAAAGCTGCGCGACTGGCGACACGGGCTTCCTTTCCTCTCTCGTGCAACTGAACAACCGACTTGAAAAAAGCCTCGACAGTCGCCGAGAGCGCATCTGAACTGCCGATTCCTTTTGCTTCCGTTATTTAACCAGTGTTAAGAAACTACAGCGGACGCTTTATATTTCCAGCATGAGGAGGTCACAGGCAGTCCCCGCGCTGCTCGGGGGAAGGCGAGGGGCCGCGGAGGCGGCGTTGCCGGGCTCCCCGCCGGCGGCCGTGCCGGGGCCGTTCCCTGCCGCGGGAGCGAGGGGGGATGCGGGGCGAACGCGGTTGGGACCAGGGCGTCCTCACGCGAACCCCGGCTCTCACCTCTTCAAAACTTCGGTCCCGACCCGCGTTCAAACTGACGAGATTTTCGTTTTGACGAAACCTTTAATGAAAAGTCCGATCAAAGGAAACATCTTCCTTCGGCTTTCCTCCCCTTTTACTAATCTGTGTCTTTAGACCCAGACCATAAATCCTGATTTATGTCTAACAATTTAACTTAATATTAACAAACTTTACTCATTTAAAGGAATTCCCAATACACTTCAGCATCTTCATTATTTTAAATAAAATCTACTTTATATAGGAAGTCAGCCCAATGTCTATCTAGGTACTATTTAAATCTTCAAATCGGGCTTCTAAGTGCTGTGACTTTCAGTATACGTTATGGAGCAGAACGTACACTGTGAACACTTAATACCAAGAAAAGGAAATAATACAGTAATACATTTATTTTTAAAAAGCTGAAAAAAAAACCCCAACAAAAGCTGGTTACTAACCATGTGACTTTTATATTTTATTACATATCTAAACCTTATATGTAGGTTGAGATATAAAGGGATAGATATACAGGGAAAAAGACCCAAGCGGCCGTTATCATATTTTTACGGCGGTAGATGAATGTTGTGTGTCTGCTGTAAATTTTGCTGTTATGCCAGGAAAAAACCCCACCAAACCCAAGCCCACCTTTGGCTAGCACGAGTCAGAGATGGTTCTGTCCCACTTTAGGCAGCGTGCAACACTAACCACTACATTTATTGATGTATATCCCCAACTGGAATGCAGAACTAAGAAGTTACATTTAACGCGAAGAAAAGAAAAATAGAAGCGAGAAAGCTATTTAAGAAGTTGCCCAGTTATAAAAATACATTCCAATTCAATTGCGTTATGCGTAATTATGACAATTAGGCTGAATTCTGGATGGGAAACTGCCGTTGTGAAAATACTTTTTCTACCCGATAGGAACTCGCTAGTGCAGGGAATACCCGTGCCATCGCGCCCATAAGGAGGCGTAGGGGAGACCTTACACCGCGTGCCAGTGTTTCAAGGGTGCCTAAACGGAGATGGAGACTCCCTTTCGCGAGGACTCACGTGGAAAGGAGGAGGGGTAATGGGTACGTGTTACTCCGGGGGAGATTCCAATTGGACGCAAGGGGATAATTTTCCACAGTGAGAACCATCAGCCCTTGGAAGGATCGCCCCAGGGAAGAGGCGGATCCCCAGCGCTGGGCACTTTAAGACTCAGCTGGGCAGGGTGCTGGGCTGTCTCGTCTAGACCGGGCTTGCGCCAAGGAAGGTTGGATGGGATGGTCCTTGAAGTCCCTTCCAACCTGGGATTCCACGGTTCTCTGACGAGGAGGATGTTCTGCCCGGCGTAGCAGAGCAGCACTAAGTCTTTTTCACCATCTACCTCTCTGTGAAGCCTCGCGGGATTTTTTAATCCTTTTTAGTGGCTAGAACTGATGTCGAAAGGGGTCCACCGGAGGGAGTGGGAGGTCAGTTTGCTGACACAGGGTTAAACTGCAGAAGGAGCTGTGCAGCACAGGCAGACGCGTTTGCTTGGAAGGGGCAGGCTGCTTTTGAAATTACAAGTCGTCTTTTCAGTTTGCGTGCATTTCGCGTGCAAGGAGAACACAACGCTCGGGCTGCAGCCCAACAGGATAAATTCCCACGAGGATAAGCGAAACAGACAAATCATAAATAATTTTCAGTATCTACCTTACATTTCAAAAGAACTGCTGATTTTCCGCTGTCAGGGTTACCCAGGAAAGGGATGGCGGACGCGGTCGGTCCTGGGTGTCAGCACACCCCGCTGTGTCCGTCCCCAGTCCCGCCGAGCACGCGTGGGGCTCGGGGGACGGGATCCTCCGAACGCCATCCAGCCAAAACCCAGACAGGTTGCGGAGATGCTCTTTCTCTCGAAAAACTTACCTGAACCAGCTTTGATAATTATTTCCCCCCCTTCTTTTAAAGAGTTTCTGGGCTGCATGGATTGTAGCATTTTCCATAAGGTGAAGAGCAGAGGCCGTGCCTGCTCTGAGCACTTCGGTTCGTGCCGGTGTGCGCTGTCAAACCACACTACTGGAATAACAAATGAGGTTCCCTTCCTCAGAACGTGTAAATGTCCCAACTCAGAGTTAAGCTGTCAGCAGCTGAAAGACAATACCACTGACATGTACCTGGCACTGCTTACTCAGGTTTATTTTTTCCTGCAAAGCTGCTTTGGGCGACAGAGCGGCGTCCGGGTTTCCCAGGTTGTTGTGCTGACAAACTGCAGCGGTGGTAAAGGCAGGGAGCCTGACAAAATCTCATTAATCATTTTAAATTAAATCCAACATTCCTCCCCAACGCTGCCAAGAAGAAAGCTAACTTTTACAAATGAACACGCTCTCTGAAAAGAACCGGTATCCCGAGCACGTTGCTTTCAGATAAATACGCTCGTTTTCTCTCACGTAAGCAGGCACAAGAAGTAGTATTTTTAAGCTTAAAAAAAAAATGCAATCTGAAAAGCGCTTTTTGCTCGTTTTCTGTAACAGGAGCTATGAGTGAAGCACATCTTTGAAAATGAGAGCCTCTTCGCTCTTTCACTGAATTGCAGCTTTTTGGTTTTGGTGGTTTTTTTTTGTATTTTTTTATTTTAAAGCAAATACAGAAAGTTCCTTCTTAACGGAAGAAAACTTCCCAGAGGGAATGGAAGTACCCTATGTAAATATTTTCTAATTCTTCTCCAAGTTTGTTTATACGAATACGAAAGGAAAACTGCAAATTTACTAACATCACTGCCAGCAAAAGCACTGAAGTGATGAAGGAGCAACGTGATCTCTCTGAAGCTTTTTACATAGATGCTCGTTTCTGTGCCTAATCCCAGATGGTTATGATTTAATTACACACATCGCACGGCGGGTCTTAACTTTTAACATCTGATAAATAATATTAGAAGATCACATAAAATTGTATCTAAAATTGCCATTAAATGTAGAGTCTAAAAGTTTGCGTATTGTTTCTCTTTAAGGCAAACTGAAACCGTAATGTGCCTATGGGAGACACAGGAAATCCTTTAAGTCTGTCCTTTGTCCATTTTAACAGCGCTTTGGAGGTGAGGGTGGTAGATTTTACAACGGCAGAGAACAAGTCATCAGCCTTAATGTTTATTAGTTTTGATACTTACATGAAATATGTGAAAAGAAAAAAAACCCCAATCCAATATAAGGCGAGTAAATTTGACTTTTCTAAATACTTAATATTGTTATTCTGACATTTTAACATGCTCAGGTAGGTACACCTCAATTTTGCAGTGGTACTTAAAATAATTTAATACTTGTTTTCTAAAAACAAAACTATAAAAAGTATCAGATTGCACAATGACACCCTTACACAGAGAACGAAACTATCGCCACTTCAAAAAAGAGCAATTCCTGTTGATAAGTTTGTTTATGTAAAGAACATTAATAAACTGAAGTATACTGAAGAGGAAGTCGCAACATTTCTTTGCCCAGCTTGAGTTCATTTTCCTAAATCTGTATTCTGAAACTGTTTATAATTTTTCTTTTTTCCATTGGGGGGGTGGGAGGGAAATGCCCAAGAGAACAAACTGAACCTTTTTTTCCTGAATGCGAGTTTCTTGCCCACTTGAAAACCTGACAAACGTGTCTCTAAGTTACAATTGTTCGGGCTTTTGTATGTCCAAGCAGCTTTGATGTCTTTTAAAAAGCCAGAGCTGTATAAACCTGTTGCTTAGAGTATGAATGGGAAGTATTTGAGGCAGAAATAGAGAAAACGGAGAACATCAGACTGGCTATGACTAAGCCACATGAATACGTAATATATGCCGTATTCCTGAAATAAATGCAGTGACAGTGAAATTTCCGAAATGGCCATTCAGAACCAACTGTAGTGTCTTTCAGGACCAGAATACCGAGGGTTGCCAGGGGGACGGGCTGCCGCTGCTCTCCTCCCTCGGCGCAGCCACTGTAGAGGGAAGCAGGAAGGCAGCGTCCTGCGGGCAGAGGCCAAAGGACACGCAGCGGCGGAATCACACTCGAGCCGGGGAACCACTTTGCAGTTAACGAGCACGATCGTGCTCACGGAATTAGGCTTGGGATCCTCTAGCCAAGTCTGCCCAAGCGCTTGATCAAGTAGCTATCTCCGCATCACATCAGTGAGCGCAGTTCAATGGGTCAGCGAGGCACACCTACCACTATTTTCTTTTAAAAGGTCCACGGAGAAAGCGATGGTGCATTGAACAAGATGCTGCCCCAAACTTAGTTTTTAGAGGACTTTTGGAGGGTGACTAAGAGAATTCAAACTTTCTCTCTCTCACTTTGTAAGCGTATTGCTACACCTGCTTAAAACGTGGTTTTATTTTAAGACTGAAAATTGCCTAAATTAATGAAAAGTCTAGATTCTTATAATGCAAAAAAGAAATACTTCTTAGACACTCTGGAGAAAGATTCTAACTTCAAAAGAAAAAAGGCCAGAAGAATCTATTGTCATTTTTTGTTTCTTGGTTACCCCTACAGGAACTCACGCGGGGTGTACTGCGTTTGCTGCCGAGTCAGTAACACAACGCTCGGCACGATCCGGGTGCTCACCATCCACCGCGCTCCGGAATCCTGCCGCCAAGATGGGACGCTGGTGTCTCAATGTGAGTCCGCGTGGGTTGGGTTTTGTTCTCTTCCCCTGGACTCGCGTCTTACGGAAACCTTAGCTGTATCATCCTGTTTGTAATTTCTTGCCTTGGCGGTTACACTGGCCTTGAAGCTTTCTAAACCTCGTCAAATAACATGCTCATCTATTCCAGAAAACACACGTTCTGTCTGCCTGGAGGCTTTGTTCTGTACCTGTTTGAGGACGGGAACTGAGGGTAACTGGAAATTAAGAGAAATGCAGATTAACAATTCGTATTTTTCTATCAGTGCAAAATTCAAGAACAGTATCACTAACGACACCATAAATTGCAGCCAGAAGAGAATCGGGCCTCGCTCTGCATTTGTGGTTTGCAAAGAAAACGTTTCCCGATAAGATTAGCTGCAATTTCAAAATTCACCAAATTCTCCTCTTTAAGCGTGTAACTTCTGAGGAGTGTTTTCTAGAAACCCACGTTCTGCAGTCTTCATGTAAGATCACTTCAAGGAGCACAGAGACACTTATCCTTACTGTTGGCCTTACAGATTATTTAAAACTTGTCTTTTTTTTTTTTAGAGGACCAGGTACCTGTGCCTTAAACAAAGCTCCCCAATGTACCATATATTCTTTAGTTGCGGTTGGGATTAACTGACCACTGCGGAATGCATCCTCGGACTTTCTGAAACGCATGAAACGACACAGGGTGAAGCGACGAGAAGTTATCCTGGGAGAGGAGAGTGAGACGGTAAAACCTGTCTGGAAGACAGCTGCAGTCGGTACTGCCGGCTCCTGGCTTTGGCTGCTGCCCAAATACAAATGGCATTTACACTCCACTAAAGGTAACAAAATGAAAAAAAAAATTGCAACTTTTTCTGGGTGCATTTTTGCATGTGGAGCAGAGCTATAAACAAAATGTACTAAACACTTGAAACCGCAGTATTTTTCTCTCCCTGTCATTTATGTAGTTCTTATGTCAGCACTCTGCTCGTATTTAAGACAAACATAACCCCCTCTTGGTGCCAAAGGGAAAGCAGCAGTGTGGGCAAAGCGTGTATCTATGAGGAATACGACCTGTATTCAATTCCTGGCTCTGCCATAGGTTTCCTCCATAAAAGAATCAGAATTATCTGTAAAACAGAACTAAGAATCTCCTCCTACCTCACCTCATGGTGCGGCAGGAAAAAAAGGATACATCTTCCTGCTACCATGGTGAATCCAGCTGCTAGCGATAACTGAATATTATGTAAACAAACATAATCAGGAACAGATCTGATTTCAACAACATGAACGTCAATTTAAGAATAGCACTGCTCTACAAGTTATCCGAAAACCAGGCAAATCCTCCTTCAGTTCCTGCACGTGCACAGCGGTTGCATTGCTAATATTCTCCCACTTCAGAAAATGTAAGACACAACCTGACCAAAACCATTTTCGAAGCATTTTCATAAATCTAGAACTATTTGAAATCTAGCTACACGACAGATTTAGAAAGCGTAATTCAGTATCCGAGCCTGAAACGGCTCTCCAGTCCCGCACAGTCACGGTCAGCATTGAACGGCTTTGGCAACGAGTCACCCGGTACTATTTGCTAAGGAGGTTCCACCACCCACACCTGTGGCCCCAGGGAAGCAGCTGAAAGCAGTGACAGGTTAGCCGCCCCTCCTGCTTCCCCTGGTGAGATTTTGCCTTGCTTCCCGTGCTGAAGAGATGATTGCAGTTGTCCTTTGTCTCCAGTAACCCTGCAAAGTAGGTTAGCGCGCTCACCGTTTCCCGAGGCTACCCCGACATGACATCAGGGTTCACCTAAAACAGAGGCTGTAACCTTCTTTACAACTGAGTGAATAGCAGATTGGCAATATGCTAATTCAAGTTAGTCAATCTAGTATTAAATATCAGCTGAGGTATTTTACAAGTGTTCTCTCATCTCCTAGAGTAACTTTTATTGTAGTATTCAGACCAGTTTCTCTAACTTACGTGTCTGAGGTAGTCAGCATTGTAAAAAAAATGCAAAAGAAAGAAGTACAACACCATTTTAAGAGATAAAAGGAGAAATTTTAGTTAAAATATTTTACAATAAAATAATTATGATTATAAATCTCTTTAGTTAAATATATACACATTACATGGTATTCTAAAAAGAACGAACTTATTAAAGTTTCAAGCCAATCTAATGCACAGATTCACCACTTTGTCAGCTTAGACTGCAATGTCAGTTTAACATTCGTAAATGGCTGTGTCAGACTAATGGCATTGTTTTGTGCAAAACTAAAAAAATTACGAAAACCAAATCTCCAAATCCTTCCGTTCCCATGGGAAATAGATAGAAAAGGTAGTTTACACATACACACACTTACACACGCAAACTTTGATTGCATACAGAGGTTAGAATGACCAGCACTAAAATAACCCCCATCTCTACAAAATAATTAATTTCTTGATGTAGTTTTTGAAAATTACAAATTTTAAGTGCTAGCAAATTGTGCTTTTAGGCAGCCACATGGCCGATAAGGTAGATGTTGTCATAAAGGTGTCCTACAAAATCTTCACTAATATTCTGTGCAGCTCGTCGTGTATTTCGGATGAATTCCCTCTTTGACATTTTGTTCTTCACGTGAGGGCTTGTGAGATCAATGGAAAGTAGAATCAAAGAGTAACACAGTACATAAACTGCATCTAGACAAGAGAGAATAAATTTAAAAAAATTAAAAAGGAAACTGTGATCATTAAGAATATTGTTCCCTGTCCGAGAACCTTACAGTCTTCATCATCTGGGCTTATAATTATATACACATACATAGTAAGTAAATATACATAAATATATACACATATATAACAACTCAAAAGGGTATCCCAGCGAAATAAAATTTAATATAGCAATTTTTGAAGTAATAATGTCAGCACATTGCCAAATGAGCATTTACAAATCTCTTAATACTTCTACATTATCCCAAAGTCACTAAGGGCTGTATGCACATTCACTTAAACAAATTCTTGAAGTTCTTGTAAACTAAGGCCAACATCCTGCTAAAGCTTATCTTTAAATATGTAAGCAGTCCCACTGCCAAAAACTGGCTCCCCCCCAACCAATTAGAAACGCTCGTTAACTTGAGTGAGGCCCAACACTCCCTCTCTTTTCAGCTGGACTATCCACAGGGTAAAATGTTAAGTGTGTAAGTCTCTGCGAGAGGGAACTTAGAGATACTACAGAGCTTAAGCACAGACAAAAGTGAAGGAAAGATAACATGAAAACAAACCCCACTTATCAGCGAGGTCTAAGAAAAGAATCTGTATGTTACTCTTGTTTCTTTCCAACCCGCGGGGGGTGATGCCTGTATACTGAACCCTCCCAAGCCATCTTTGTACGTTCGGAAATACTTCTTTAGGTGCTGATTTTAAAACTATCGTAAACAGTAGCCTCATCCAGAAATATAGACCGATCCACCGAATAAAAGTTTTTTTGCTTACCAGGGCTAAGGCCAAGCTCTCTCATCAAATCAGGGTTACACGCACAGAATCTGTGAGAGAACTTCGTTATGAGAGTCTCCAGGTACTCCCCACGCTCCTCAGGAGCATGAATGTGTCTGAAGAACTCTCTCAGTGCATTTGGCAAGAACTGATTTCTGAAGTTGTGCAGTGTCACAAGGTCATCCAAAACATCTCGCCTGGTAGAATAAAATCCCACATAATTAGAGAAGTTTCTTTTAACTGTTCAAATATGAAAATGTAGGTTTTAAAAGTAAAAAGGAAAGCTTTAGAATAGTTTATGAGCTTTGTTTTTTTTTTGCTGAAAGACAAAGGAAATTATCACTAACAGCACAAAGATAATAGAAACACATTCTTCAGACACAATAGTAGCCAAATACTATAAAAACATACATTAATCAGAATTGTAAGTTTCTTTATACCCATATTCAATTATAGTCTACACAGAGGCTTCGCTTCCTTTAAACTGCCTGACAAAGCCATTAAAAAAGACAGCAAAGGGAATAGATTCAAGCGTGTCACACATTTTGGTGCCTAAGTAGAAGCTGTTACAGGAGTATCCTGTTAAGACCAGGCTTAAATTAGGTACAATTTACTCACAAAACCCCTTCAAAGTCTAAGTCCATCAGGGTGCGATGCTCTCAAGCATTTTCCACTGAACACAGGAACATCTAAAGCATTCAGACTAGTCTACATGAACAGATGTGCAAAAGACATCTGAAGGAAATTTGGAAGCAAATTTGAAGTGAACCAAAGAATACTCTCATATCCTTTCTATTAAATAGTTCAGTACTAAGAAGGGCGTTTCAACATTTAGAAGCCTAGTTTTTAATTTTAGTGCCTGATTACACTTTGTTTACGAAGGGAGGATGAATGGCAGTAGGGGTTGCTAATATTAGCTAGTAATCTCATACGTTAAATGGTTTTGTATTTTTTTCTATTGCCTAAAAACCCCAATACTCTGAAGTGTTACAGCACAGGACTGTCCGCGGTGTTAACCCTACAGAACGACTCCCTTTATTCCTTTAGTGGTAGAGGCTGAGGAGGATGAGAAGCAGGAGAGAATTCCTGCTAGAAGCGCTGTTGTCCCTCTGCTCTTCCTATTTAGGTCCAGCTATTATGCTCCTCCTCTTTCAACTTCGCATGAACCTGCAGGTGTGGTCCTCACTCCTGTTACTGCTCTACCCCATCCTGAAGGTACCCTGGAGGGCAAGAGAACGCACTGTGGAGGTAGAAGAGCATGCTAGAGCGGGGAGAGTGCTCCCTGCTGCAGCTTATGCTGTCCCCAAGAGGACGCGCTACTGCATCTTTGGAGGTGGATGTGACTTCCACTTCAGAAAGATCAGGCAACCAAGTAACGGCTAGATGATTCAACGCTAGTTCAAAAGCTGTCATCACTTGGTGAAGTGATAACTGCTTTTTCTGATTAACAACCATACTAGATAGGGGAAAAAAGAAACCTCTAGTTAAAAAAAAGAAAAAGCAGCAAAATATCTATAAAATCTGCATGTCGTATAGCACAAAGATTAACCTGCGCAGTTTAAATGCTCGCTATAACTTCAAAACTATTTATGCCCAGACCTGCAAATATGCAGAAAAGGCACAGATGCGAGGTTTACTAATTATAGGTGGTATTTTCAGGGGTTCTTAAAAAGTGTTACAGTCACATAAACCCTTGAACTGAGTAACTTGAGATTTACCAGCAGCATTACTTAGTTGCGTTTTCCTATCTTCAAAACTACATCAATACAAGCAAAATATTGTTGAATGATGCTGAACCTTGAAAATGAAAAGGAAATGTCTCAAGAGAAATTCAAATTACCTTTCATCAAGGTAGATTCTCAGCTTCTTCCAATTTAGCGTCCTTGTGCAAAAGATAAATTTCGCTATTTCTTTGGGCGAATCGTCTAGTATGCCCTTGGACATAAAGTAGTTGACTCCCTGAGATAAAATACATGTATGTGTAAATACATTAAATCTTCATAATGTGTTTAGGAACAAGTATTGTACTTGGCAATGTAAGGACATAATCCTACTAAATGAGTTGGTTTCCTTTTCAGAATGATTCCTCTTCCTCAAAATCACATTTCAACATGCACAATACACTCTAAAAGTATAAATCAAATGCAAAGAAACAATTTAGTGTTATGGTTGAGATTTTACATATACTCACAGTAGGAAATTTAAAATTCTGTACCCCATCATGTGCATGATGGTTCTTTAATAATTTCTTTACAGTGCAGACTAGTATTTTGGTTTTCATACTTTTGTAATTGTATTTAAAATGCTGCAGGGACCATAACTTTCAATTTCATATCTTTTGTAAATAAGAAAATCTTAGCCATAATGTGTTTAGTCTTTAATATCTTTCATTAAAACACTAATGTTCTCACACGTATACGATGTACCACATTCAAATAGATGCATTAAATGCATTTGTTTAAATGTGTAATAATGCAAATAACACAAGCACGCTGATTTCAAAGCATAGGTAAATATCAACATATATAAATATGCATACACATAAATAAGAACACTGTGCCTAACACAAAAAAAAGTTTAAAAATATAAGACAATTGTGTATATTTTACATTCATATTATGATTTCCAGAATTTTCCAAACTTCGCCAAGCATACATTTCTTACAGAACACACATGCCAAATTTAATTTAAAAATATTTCAGTGATACTCCGGTTTCTTTCTGTTCATTGAAATATCCCAAAGCATAAAACTATTTTCCTTATGACCTCAGGAATCAAACCCAGCCTAACGGGTTTTAAAAATGTTCACATATTTCAACAACCAAAACCTAAACCTGAGAATAACTATCCAACTAGTTTCAATGCAATCTGGCAGGGGCTGGGAGTGGCTCTGAGCATTTATTCCAGAGAAGTGTTACAACACTGAAGTACAGTAGCTCTTGACTATACCATCATGTTGAAAAAACATAAACCACATAGGACGGTGCATTTCTGCATAGGATACTGTACCAAGGCCACAAACTACACCACCTTTAAAATACTTCTGAAATACTTTTTTTTATAAATCTCCTGATAAAGATGTAGAGGCAACGTGTCACTCAGTGTATAAACCAGCTCCCCAGTGCTCTTTAGTTCTGCTTAAAAAAGAAATAAAGGACCGAGTGCAGGTTTGGAAAGTTGTTTTATGATGTGGATTAGTAAAGCAAAGTCTCGGTTACATCAAGCAAAAAAGAAATGAGAATATATGCTTAAGATATCAATAACACAAGTGAAAAGCCAACAAACACCTGTAATATTGTCTAGCTGGTTTTACCAGTTCATAATTTTTGCTTATGTATTTATAGAAAAGAGCAGTTCACCAGCATACTTTTTTTTGTTGTTGTTGTTAAAATAATGTTTTATAAAATAAGTAAAAATATAAAGGTTTTACACAGGTAACAACAACAAAAAATCCTAGCAATTTTAGGCCCCATTTTAAGAAGAATCTTTATTTAGGACTGTAATGAAACATGTATTGCACTATAAGGTGGCATTTAAATCCAAATTAGATCATATTTAAGTTTGCCCATATGGATGGACAACATAAGGTTAAGTACTTTCTTGAATTAGAGCGAAATAGGAAACTAAAAATGGGAGACCAAAATGAACATCATCTGCATCTTAATTTCTCAAGTATTCTGGCAATTTATACAAGACTAGCAGCGGAACCTCTCCTTTACACGTATCCCGACTTCATGAGACTTATGCACTTGCTTCAGTAATTAGTATTTGCTTAAGGTAATAGAAACTGAAGCCTGGCAAGGAAGTCTCAGTAGTATTCCTGCTGCAACAATTGAGCAAGCACTTTGAAAACATATTCAGAAAATACCTGGCAGGCCACAGATGAGGCAGGATGAAAACAACACCTTTTTTTGAGACAATGGGTTGGTTTCTCTCTGACAGTAAATGCCGTAAGTAATTTCTTTCGTGCACTAGATTTCAAGTCAATGCAGGATCTTCACCGGAAAGGCTACCAAGCCTTTGCAAAGCATTTTTATTCCGTCTCTAATTCCCTCCCTCCCCCCCCCCCCCGCAATGTCTGACAATATCTTTCTGTCACTGCAGTCCTGTTACTCATTTTCCTCATCTCCTTCACAAGTAAACAGAGTATAAATCAAATATACTTCAGCACATGCCATCATTTTTAGTTGCTTTATATTTCTTTCTAAGCAACCACAAATACTTTGCAGCAATAGAAACCTGATTTCTCTTTAAAGTTTTTAAATTCTGGCTCACAGCGAATGAAATTTATTTACAAGACTTACAGCATGTCATCGAATCTGCTTTTTCCAACACTGTAAACACTGCCTTGAATTCCTCTCAGAACCCACACTTAAAATAAATCACGTTTGATAGCTAAAATGGTCGCTTGTGGCAGGTATACTAGCTGAAATAAGTAGTTCTACGCACTAGTAAAATCTATGCTGAGATTATTTATCAGTCATCTGGTGATTTTCTTTGGACTGAAGTCCGGCAGGCAGATCTGTGCCACTATCTACCAGGGCTGAAGAGGTCTTTTTCACACTTGGGTGACAATGCAGGATGAACACACAGGGTATGCTCTTCCAATTCTGATGTAGTGGAAGAGTAGTTAGGTGAAAGGCACAACAGCCAAGATCTCCAGTAGCTCTGGGTCTGCCGAACTTAGGTGAGGAGCCTGCTTGCCACTGGAATGCTCTCGGCACTTGAGAATTAGGAAAGATGCCTTAAGGATACCTTGCCTTTGTGGCAAGAATGTTACCACTGCATTTCTGACAGCTCTGGATAAAAGCTTCACGGATGCAACTGTTGATTGGAATTATATATGCAAATAACAATCATAACTATAGACTAACAGTATCAACAAAAGCCATTCGTTGTATTTCAATATGTTATTTTTTACAGTTGTCCCTTTTTTTCCCAGTCACACAATGTTTGTTTTACCACCCGATTCTGTTACAGTACTGACACTCCCCGCTTGGTTTCTACCTGTTCCCAAGAGCCTTTCCATTCATTTAATCCATACAGGACATCCAAAATCCAACAGTTTACTTTTTCAGTATTGGTTTCATGTCTGCAGTGATTTTCTTCCCTTCTAAGAGTACTTTCAGACCATTTCAGTACAGCAGTCGACATTAAAACTTTTGTAGTTGCCTCTGACATCTCCATTTAGATATGCATACAAAACAAACCCGACATATTCTAAGTTAATGGCACAGAAATTTTGGAGTTGGTATTTTTCTACAAATACACGATTTCTCTTTTTAATATTTAAATGGAATTGTTTGCAAAGTCAAGCTGGGAGACAAGCTTTTAACGCGCATTTAAAAGTAGTGCAGGAAAATATTTGACAAATACATTTGTCAATAAAGACAAACTTCACTTAATATTTGAAATTTCAAACTTCACATAAATGGTTGTACACATGCTCTATTTATTTAGCTTAAATAGTTTTAAAACGTGACTAAGGAAATCACTAGTAGCATATTAACATTTTTCGGTGATTCATAATTCTGTGAGTTATACGCTTTTACATTTTGGTAGGATTACATAAGTATCAACATAAAATGCTGATTTTTTTTCCTAGTCCGTACTGTATTAAAAAAATAAATTTTGATCACTAACCAAATTAAAACATTCTTAAGTAGCTGAGGAAATATAGGAATTCAAGTTTAAATACTAGCTTAATTATTTAGATAAATTCTTTGGGGGCAGTGACTGTCATTTTATTCTGTACATAGTAACTGCCATAGTAGGGCCTCAGTTTCTGATCGGGGCTTCTAGGTAACACTGACGTTACTAGTAAATAATAATTAGACATGTATGGTATCATTATTCCCATTTGTCTACGGAAATGCAGTATCTTAATATATTTCATGGTGCATCTTCTGGAACAAAATGCGCACTACTGATGTTATATTTTCTAATAGGAGTTTTTAAGACTCTTTTCTGAAGTTATGAATCAAGTCATTTGGTGACAAATGTGGACACAATATAGAACATATATTTTAAACAGTGCCTCTTTCACTGTACGTCTTTAAAATACAGTCTCAGTGATACATGCTTATGATGGCGAAATCACAAGTAGAACATAGAAATATTTTTCATGTTACTCAGAATCCATAACTAATAATTTACAAGATTAAAGTTCTCTGACTTTAATGTAGAGTTTTCAAAAGGTTTCAGCTGTCTGGTCCATTCCAATTTTTTAGATAGATCACACAAAAGAACTTGCCTCTACAACATACACATACTTTTAATATTCGTAGGACAGATAAATCAATGCATCTCAAAATTGGCTTGCTTAGTAGATCACTATGAAATAGGGTAAGTTTTCAAAAAAATTGGTTAGAAATATACAGCACGGTAAATATTCCATCCTCTACAGACTATCTATAATTAAAAGTCAGGTAAGGTAGCTTTATGCAAGTGGCTAACAATTCATTTGTGATCAAGAAAAGGCCAGAAAACTGACCTCCCTGACCAAAACGAAGGGCAGTTGTTAATGAATGAGCCAATCAGAAGAGTGGAATGCCAGGCTTAGTATAAGCACTGTACTTTATTGTTATTATGCCACATAAAGGACACCCTGACCTCATTAAAGCCTGAGAGTTTCAGTACAGTGCAGATTCCAACAGATCCATAAAAATAAATGCTATTAAACAGAATCAGTTAGAATCACTACCATTAGGAACGAAACAAAAATTAGATCTTCTTTCCTGACCAAAGGATTCTCTTTTCCACCTTCAGTTCCAATTTTAACTACATAGCATAGCTCCGTGTAATAAACTTGACAAAATATTTTGTAGGGAGTTAGAAACAGTATACAAAACAGTGGGAAATAACTTCTGGTTGCTTACAAGTTCTGAGTCATAAGCGTATGAGATATGAAATGAGCACTGCATGAGAAACATTTCACATACACCATACACTCCTCAGAATAAAATACAGCAGAGATCATGTAGGCAGATTAAACAACATAATATTAATATTCAAGTGTTAACACTAACACTAAACCACCCCCTCTCCCCAAAGAAACAAAAACCAAGTTCCAAAATCTTGGCTGCAATGGTGCTGCCACATGAAAAAAACCCACAAGAACAACAAACAAAAAAAATCATGAGAAACCAAACATGCACTGGGTTTTTTTTTTTTTCAGATTATGTGTAATGTGATCAGGCACATCCTTTCAGCAGAATGTGAGCACCTGCCATGAATTATGCAAGCTCATGCACACAACCAATACATTAAATTACAGCAGATATCACAACACCATGCACACAACAATGGCTAAGCAGAGAATCCTACCACAAAGTGTGTAGATGCTCTTCCCTACCCCGTGAGCCACCGCTAGCTCTGGAGCTGTTGCTGTGGAGCCTGGTTACCCATTTTCATGACATGGGCGGTGTCCTTTGGAGAATCTTGCTCCTGTGGCTGTAAGTATTCCTATTTTTACAGTAATTTGATCAGGTCTGTTATCAAATGTAAAGCAGAGTTTGGCAGGAAATTCGAGATGCAATTTCGTAATAGTGGAATGTCATATCATAAATTCCAGTCACAGTGTCCTTATCATAATAATTCTGCCAATATCACAGTCGTAAACAATAAAAGCAATAGTATTTGTGAATTCTCCTGGAACTCAGGCCCTGAATGGTTCCTGCCAGGCTATGGTGCTCCACAGGGAGAGAGGAACAGAAGCCCTTAGGAGATAACCTGAGGTTCTCGTCTCTCACTAGGCCTGAAGCAGACTGGTTGTACTACTATTGTACAATATAACCATGATGAACCCAGAAGAAGTAAGTGTAGCATAATAAATTTAGAATGTAATTTAGGCATACTATAAGGTAGCTCTAATTTGGAGATCGTAATTTCCTTTAAAAATAATGATGCTTTTACTCAGTGCCTTTTGTGAAGGCTCCAAATGCTTTAAACCTACCAAGATTACTTTGAATTAGGCTGGAATATAACAGCATATTATAAACTAAGACAGTAAGTGAAAAATTACGTTAAAACAAATTGGAAGACAAAGAAAAATCTGGGTGGAAAAAGCTATTACCAATTTAAACTTGATATATTCTTGAAAACACACTGAAGTTTCCTAAATACTGTGTTTCATTTGAAAAGCTTTACATTTATTACTAAACTTCACTAAAATCCTGCTGAAAATCAATGATAATGACTCGAGAGGCAAGGTGCTGATAAGACGTCTCAGCACTGTGTATCACAGTTCAAGTCAGAGCTCTACCAGAGAAATTACAAAATACTGTAATTTGTGAGTAATAAAAGTGGGTTTCTTTATCAAGCAGAATATGAGATAAAGCAAGAATTTAAACAAAATCACATTATTGTAATGATTCATATGACTGCTTTATTTATTTCACCCTGTGGTCACAAATTCATGTTTTCTGTATCATATCAGCAGAGCCGATACGGAACTCTTGGCTCCTGGAATTATGTCTTTTCATGTCTCTTAATCCTTTTCCTACTTCGGATTTATTCAATTACCACTTCCTTATGTGTGTATAAATATATGCAGGAAGTTAATACTACTGTTCATTCATTACTGTGTACCTTCTCTTCCTAGGAAACATGAAGCAGGAGTCTGGTTTCATACACAGAAGACTCTCTTTGTCACTTGGGTGTTAATTGCCTATCTCCCAGGCAAAAGTTGTCTACTCTCAAACTCTTTTCTTCTTTGAAAGGTGAAAGAGTGAAAGCAGAACCAACTTTTCCAGTTAGTTACATGAACTAATAAATGGAAACCTTTTAGTTTGACATGGGGTATTTTTTGAAAATAAATGTATGTTGTTATATACTATAAAGAAAGATTATGTTTACGCATAACAAACATCCATGGAAATGAAATCATACTGATCTTTAGGATAGTTTAGCAGTACATCTTTTTCATAGCATTTCAAGATTTGCTCCTTCATAGTGGACCTATTTAAAAACCCCTTACAAGAAACCATAACTGCCATAGAATTAATTGGTGTTACTTTATAACTTGTCATGGTTTAACTGCTTTAATCTGCTTTAACTGAAGTGGGATTGAACTCATACTCTGCAGAAGCATTTTAATTTACGAAAGCGTATTATTGTCCTTTTTAAATTCACCACGGTCTCTTCAGTTAGGATCTCTGCCTCGTTCCTAAATCAATATGTGGTTATGAGTTTCTGGCATCCATAGGTCAGACTGCTGCACAGAGCACTTAAGAGGCAAGCTATGTAAATGATGTGCACAGGTACCATATGCAAAAAAAGATCAGGATAGGGCTGTAACTTGGTATTAATCATTTCTACAGTAAAACAAACACCTATTAAAATTTAATATGGCTATAATTATAAAACAACACTCACAATTATTTTAACTGTTTATTCCAATAGTTCACTTACCTCATCAGGGTTGGCATTAAAGGTGAGACTGCCCTCATCTAGCTGCATATACAATTTTCTAAAAGAAAATCCAAGAGGTGGATTCTTATTGTATATAGAACAGTGACCCCAAGTGGATTTGCACAACCTATGAAAACAGAATTAGTCTGTTATCAAAATTTTTGTCTGCATTTCACGTATTTTACAGAAGCAAAACATAATCAACAGCGCAAAGACAAGTACTCAAGCTACAGGAAAAGTTAGAAATAGGTTGCTCGTAACAGTTATTTAGCCTTTTGCATGTGCGTTGCTAAAGTCTTCATTTATATGATTATTGTTTTCTCCTCACACGGGTTTTGGTGTATTCGAGTGGAATCTCAAAACATATCCCAGTAGGTGGCATTGTAACGACATCCACACAGCTGAGACCTCTGGCACTGCCGGTATCTGAGCAGTGGGTAGCTGTGACAAGCTGTTCTCCTGCAGCAGTATGACAGTTTAAAAAATTGTGTTTCTTTTCTCGTGCCCCCATCACGCAGTGAGTGAGACACTACATCTGCACTCACCGCTTTTTCTGTCTGTCCTTTTCCACCTGACTGTTTTCCAGTCTTGGACCAGTCCTAATTATCTGATCCAGCCCCATCCCTCTGTATCTTCCATCCCTTCTCATCTTCTTTCCCTTCTATCCCATCCTGAATCCTTATCTCAGTTTCATCAGTTTCTGTCCCCCATCTGTCTCCTCAATGACACCATCTGAAATTCCTTTGAACTTGCACTTTCTAGGCACTCCGATTGTTATCTAGATTCCTTATTGAACTGGTAGCTCTGCTTCAACACATCTGTTTTGTAGATAATTAGGCCCAATGCTTAGGACCCACTGAGGACATGGGAGAGACCTGGGTCTTACTTGGCCTGAGTTCAGAACGGCAGCCAGAGGACTTGCCAAAGCCTAAACTCAAACACATCCAATACATGTGGAATATTGAAGACTAAGATGTCTACAAGAGATTATGCAATTTGAGATTTTCATTTGATTTGCTAAATCAAGACCCATTTTCACTACCAAAGTGTATACTTTGAACTGAGTATTTGGGAAGATTTCACTAAAAACAACTGAGCTATTTCCTGAGGAAACTATTTCTCTGAGCTATTTCTCTGAGGAAAATACGTGTTTTTCCCCCTGTATGTTAAGAATATATACTGGATACAATTAAGAAGCTCTAGTATCTTCAAGCTTTGGCCCAGGGAATTTATTTGTACTTAGTGTGGTTTTTATACCAAGAAGTGAGTACAATAGAATGCATACTTATTCAACTGCCAAGCTATTTGATACACATAAACTTAGAGGCTGAGCAGGATCTTCACTAGAATTCCCGTTTCCTGCCAAGACAACAGTCCCCAACGGCAGAACAATTGTGACTGAGAAGTTACAATTGCACTATCATATTGCTGAGTTCATAATGCATGATAGGAAGGGAAGCTGCTTAATTCAAATGCAGAGGGGCGAAGAAATAGATGAGGAAGGAAGAGATGTAGAGCCCAATGAAAGGAAAAGAAATGGGACCTGAACAACCACCCATCTATTACAGTAATACTACTTACTGTCTGCTAACTTAAGGGGTAAGAATATGTTGTGAAAGAAGATACGAGTTCCACTGACCGTCTACTCTAAAGATAAGTATGATTTCATGAGTCTTTCCTAGTGTGGTAAAACACCAAATAGAAAAGCAAATATATTGCCAACGGCATCCTGGCTTGTATTAGAAATAGCGTGGCCAGCAGAAGTAGGGAGGTGATTGTGCCCCTGTACTCAGCACTGGTGAGGCCACACCTCGAGTACTGTGTCCAGTTTTGGGCACCGCAATACAAGAGAGATATGGAGGTGCTGGAGCGAGTGCAGAGAAGGCAACGAAACTGGTGAAGGGCCTAGCAGACAAATCATATGAAGAGCGGTTGAAGGAGCTGGGACTGTTTAGTTTCAGGAAGAGGAGGCTGAGGGGAGACCTCATCACACTCTACAACTATTTGAAAGGACACTGTAGAGAGGTTGGTGCTGGTCTCTTCTCACAGGTGATTAATGACAGAACAAGAGGGAATGGCTTCAAGCTCCAACAGGGTAGGTTTAGACTGAACATTAGGAAAGAATTTTTCACAGAAAGGGTGGTTGGGCATTGGAATAGACTGCCCAGGGAGGTGGCTGAGTCACCATCCCTGGATGTGTTTAAGAGACGTTCAGATGTGGTGTTGGTGGATATGGTGTAGGGGAGAACTTGTAGAGTAGGGTAGATGGTTGGACTCGATGATCCCAAGGGTCTCTTCCAACCTAGACAATTCTATGATTCTATGATTTTTCATTAAGCTTTGATCTTATACTGTTTTATTTGACAGAACGTTCCTTATTTATTTCCTGGACATACAAACTCTGCGTATGTGTTTCAACTGTTATACTGCAGAAATTCCACCTGACACATTTTCAGAATGGACCTTTTCTTTGCCCCTTCCATCACCATCTTCCAAGAAACATACACTTAAGCTGCTCTAGGTATAGTACATGAGTTCTCATCCCTTTCTACCTGGAGCTTCAGCAGAATAGGTTTGCTTGCTCAACCTAGATATTTGTGTGAAGTTCAGAGAAGCAACAATACAAACATTTGAGGTGTGCTTTGAGCTAATGCAAAAGTGGAGCCAAGTCCTTGTTTTTTTTTCCCATGATATATCAAACAACAGCTGTGTATTAATACACACATATACTTGTACCGAGCACGCTTTTGTATGTAGTAATCTCCACTAATACCTGATAGTAATTAGAAATCCAGAATAACACATTTTTTAACTATATTCATGTTTCCCCCTACGTCAAGTCTCATTTAACTTAGGGAACCTTTGCTAATGTTAGAATGACAAAAAGCACATGTTGAGACAAATGTAAAATCAAATAATTATTTTTACTACGTCCAGGTGATACTTTTTTCTTTTTGCTTACCCCTGCCAGAGAAGCTCATCGTTAGCAAGATCCTGCCAGACGCATGAAGCTAGACAGAGATCAGTTGCATTCAGGTATGACAAAATGGTAAAACTAAGCTCTGGTGGCAGCATTTCCAGGTTAATGAATCCTTCTTGTTCTTTAGATTTTCTTGTCTTCAACAGGTGGTAGATGTCAATGCCTCCTTGGGCTTGTTTGCGATGGCTTGTATTGGAAACATTGTTGGTAGCTATCCTCCTACCATGTTCTCTGGTAAGATAGCCTTGTCCGCTGTATCCTTGGTGTTGCAGTTGCTGGTTCCTAGCAACTCTCCAGAGTCCCTGACCCATCTGCGAACCTGCTGGACATAAAATCCAAATTAAATGTTTATAAATATTTGTAAGATAGACTCCGCACACACTGGAAAAATAAAACTGTAGGACTGATCTGAATAGAAAAAAAAAAGTGAGTTTTATCAAAGTTATGCTGACTATGTAATCATTCTCCAATGGAGCAACCGAATAAATACTGAAAACAAAAATCATAAAAAAATAGATTTTTTCAAAAATGTATATACAAAATTAACAATAAGCTTCTGCAAACAGTACCAAACATATCTATGTCCTATACAAGTTAAGAAGGCTTAACCATCAGAACATTTGGAATTATTATCTTCAGACTTCCTTTACAATTTAATACAAATAGCTTATTTGGAGCCAACGAAGTGCTATAAAATGTAAGGAGAAACAAAAACGTCCTGAGTAGTGGGCAGCACACAAAATTAGGCTGTGACTGACACTAAGACAAAGCTTAGCGACTTCAATGATAATGTATTAAGGATTCAGTTTCTTGTTTCTGAGCACCCAAAATATCTTCTCAAGCCTTCCTGCACAGCAGCATAAAAACCTTCATGGTAAGGCTTCTATATCCTACTTATCACTGTTCTTGTTATTTTTTTGGTCAAACTTTGCTGCAGATGGTAATAAAAAGAACATATCCTGAATGTTATTCGGTTATCAAGATTTCTGAATGCTACAACTCAAATTTCAGTAACCACCTGTATTTACCGAGAGGGAAAATTAAAGTACCATAAATGATACTAATTCAGTATGGGTATGTTGTCTTTATCCCATCACAAGTATGGTATATATGGTGGGTGATTTATCTTATTTTTCAACCTTTGCTATGCTGACAAATCACTAAAGTGATCGTACTAGGAATCTGCAGGTTTGTGATGCTGACTTTGAAGAAAGAAACCCTTATGGCCTGGTCTGGTAGGATCTCACATGTATTTGAAATTATTTATATTCTATTAGCACCGGAAATTAAAAATGGGGCTTTAAAACTGTTAAACATTGGACATGAATGGAAACTGTTCTACAGTTTCTACAGAAAGAAACGAGCCATGGATGTGATTAGTGATTACGGGAGAAAAATTGNGGGGGGGGGGGAAGTGTAACCAAGATGGAAGTAGACAAAAGACAGGTTCAGCTGGCTGGTGAAGCATTTATCTGCATAAGCATCCCCTCAGGGGAAGTTCAAGAATTAATTTCTAAATAAGGCCACAGTTGTGAAGAAACTGTAGTCACATGTATTAAATTCAATTTAGTAATATGCAAGATTTTACATAAATTCATCATTATTTTTATTCTCACTTCTTGTACAGTTATATATTGGGCTTATTTTTTTTATCATACAGAGGCAGGTTAAACCATGATCAACGGCTACAAATTATCAGGCAAGTTTTTTAAAAAAAAGTTTACTGAGTCACACCATAAGTAGGATATACAGCTGGCAGCAGGAATGTATGCATAAAGAAGGTATTCTCATCTTCTCGAGACCAGCATAAAGTTTTTTGAAGTCCTTAGGGCTACCGGTAAAATTGCTTCACAAGAGGAAGCTGTACCACAATCCGCCATTTAAAAACTGACAACACGTGGGTGAGCGGTCTGATGAAAGTGGGCCTTGGTAATTCATGCTGGTGTTTGCAATTAATTTATGAAACTTCTAGATATAAATAAAACATATTTCTTCACAAGATGAAGAGCTCTGACTTTACTTTTCATTGACTAGCTAGATTAAGATAAGAGGCAGCAACTTTTTTTAAAGAGACATTCCGAGAGCTGCAGTTGCTCAGTGCCACCTTTTTCTGGTTTTGAACAACTAAATCTCTCCAAGGAGAAGGAAGTTACTAACCTTCATCCCAGTGGAGGATCACCAAGCGCTGTTACAACAAATTCAAGTGCTATTACATGAATCAGCTATAGGCCTGCCGGAACTGGCATTTGGGACTACAAGCATAAACCCATCAAGTCACTCCAGCTGCTGCTGCTATTGCCCCTGCTGAGCAGGCAGAGCATACAGTGACGTGCAGCAAAGCACCCAGAAAAAAAAAAAACAGTTTGAGTGGGTAGGCAGTAACAGCCACGGGCTGGAAGGAGGAAAGGAGACTTTCCTAAGGGATGAAAAGAGCAGATATTTCTTAGCAAATACAACATTTCAAAACGGGCTACTATCACTAGAGGATTCAATTGAGTTCCCATTTTGCTAGGCACTGTATACGAGCTTGTTAATTACTTAAGTACAGTAATTAATAAACAGATATCTCTAAATATCTTGAGAGGCTTCAAGCAATTCTTGACCTTAGCCCTGTGAGTAAACTAAACACTGCCAACAAGGCATTACACTTTCAAATATGCAGATGCCAAATTTAGAGCCTGTGTTCACTCCCAAATGATCCAAGTGACTGAATACTAATGATCATTCCACTCAATTATGTTAAAAATTTAGGGGTTTGAAACCGGTAAAGGTATACATAGACATGTAGATGTTACTCAGGTAGAATCTGCACACTTTCTCAGTGTAGCTCTTCACATAAAAACAAAAATAAAATCTGCCTAAAAATATAGCATTGACTCTAAACAAAATGATAAAATAGCCAAACAGCAAAATACTAGTTTCAGGGACAGAGAAATCCAGGAGTGAGGGACTGTAATTCCTCATCATGATTTCAAGTCCTTAACCACTAAAGCAACAGAAATCAGCAAGAAAAAATATGACCGCTTTGCAATATTAAACGTGAAATTTTACATGAGATTAAATGAGAGAACCCATTCTATGTAAACTGCATGTGTCAAGCAGAGAGAAATGGAAGTTCTGTTAAATGCAGAAATCTCTTTGTTGAGGTAACTTTTTGTAAGACAAATTAAGGAATTTATTTTGCTAGCATTTTTGCCATCTTTCCTGGCAGTGGTTTATATCATTATAACAAAGCCACGTTTCTATACACATTTTTTAACTCCCAACTGTTAAAAATCTTCTGAAAATACTAATTATCTGGGAATAGTTAAAAAAAAAAGGAAAAAAAAGGAGTAACAGGACATTCAAGGCTCTGAAGATCACTATGAATCGTATTGTGACAAGTTTCATAACCATAATACACCAGAAAGATGAGAGAGAAAGACCAGGAGCATTATCAGAAACAGTCCAGAGAAAGGCTGTGCCCAGTGAATTATCAAGTGAACTTTATGCTATCGGGTAAGCATCTGGCAATTTTATAATAGCTTTCAAACCTCTTTCAAAGTCAGATTATCTTTCTGTTCCATATGCACTACTTGTAAAGAATTCCATAGTGGTCGTAGAGGACCAAGTTTTCCTACTTAGAGCTACTTTAGGGCTATTTAGCCCTAAATCAAATATCCAGATTTTAGTTGCTAATTTAATAACTTTATTGAAATAATCAGCTAGAAGTTCCTGTTCACAAAATACATTCTGTTGAGGAATAGTGAGCTAACAAGAATATCGACAGTTTTCGTTGGCACTCACAGGGTTTTTCTCCCCACACAAAAGCTAATTGCAATACATCACCAACAACATTATCACTTTTAAATTATTTAACACTAGAAAGTGCCTCCAAGACAGAAGAAAAACCCCACGTCATCCCAGAAACTAGCCTGCTTGTAATGTCCTTATATACACAGAAGATAGCACTCCAGAAATCATTTAAAGTGTTTTTAAATGTAAAAAATGATTTTAAAATTATGTATTTTCTATTTTATGTACCAAATGAATAAATTTCAGAGAGGAAACAAAGCAAGACACAATTTAAACCATTCTAGAACCAGCTGCTGGAAATCCACAAGCTTTAATATACGTGTATTCATCAGCTTATATGCCATTTGTTAAATCACATCTTATTTTCCCCATCACGCAATTACTCTCAGCTTTGTAGCAATCCAGGATGAATGCTTTGAGAACTCGCTCGTAAAACAAGATGAGTAAACCCACTGTTATTATACAGCCCTTTAATGGTGTCCAGAACTATGTTTTTAAATTATTTTGAACATACATTTTCAATTTCCACATTCGAAAGGCCACGCAGATGTATGTTTCCAAACTTCCAGTTATGTAACTTTTAGCTAATAACCGAAACCTCGTGATAGCTCGGCTGTAATACCTATCACAGTAAAAATAACACCAAGCTTCTTTATAAATCGCTGATCTTCTCTGCCTCTCTCGGATACCTATCACAGTCTCACTTCAATTTTAATCAGGTCTTCTTCATGCTACCTTGTCACCGCGTACTAAATTCTTTGACGAGCATGACAGGAGCTAAACCTAAGCTGGATCAATGCTGTACCGGTTTCTGCTTTACTAAATGAAACACATCACACACTCTCGCCGCAAACCCGCTCCGCTTTAGGGGAGCCGAGCCCTACGGCTGCTGCTGTGCGACCGCGGTTACCCCAACACGGCCCTTCCTTCGCTGTCACCGCCGCTGCGGCTCCGCTCTCGGCAGCCGCATTCGCGCCCGCCCCGCGGCCCGCCGCTGCCCCCTCCCCTCAGG
>VZSZ01010246.1:117496-141491 GCA_013398815.1 Ibidorhyncha struthersii | reverse complement strand
GGGACTGGGTGGTCTTTAAGGTCCCTTCCAACCCAAATCATTCTATGATTCAGTTTGTAGTGACGGTAGTTGCCAGTTTTTGCATCCAGAGGTCCATTGTTGAAAGGATTGATGATACTTTAGGGAAAAGGCCTATTTGATTAGATTAGCTCCTTTGAAGTGTCTTCTGTGAGTATTTGCATTGCAGATTAGATCTTCAGTTTTATATCAGACTCTTTGAAACTTCTCTTGAGGTTAAATTGGCAAAACCATAGGGCGGATCACTTTGTAAGGTAATACAGGAAGAATAGCTGCCTCAGTTTCCAAATACTTGAGGTTAAATTGTCGCTAGTCTCTAACAATGAGTGTTGTGTACTTATGTTTAGCATGACTAATAACCCAGAACCTAATGATTAAAGAGGAAGAACCTAATAATTAAATATGAAGAAAATGCTTTAATGAGGGCAGAAGGCCTGTGAGGATCTTCAGCTTCTTGAAGCTTGCTGATTTAAACACCATAGAGGCACAAGAAAAAAAAAAAAAAACAAACTAAACCAAACCCAGACCATTGTGAGTGCAAGTTTTAACTGTATTTTTTTTTTAACTGTAAGTGAAGTGTGTGGTCAAGAAGTTCCTTTCAAAAAGACTCAATGTTTTAATAAGTAGGACCAAATAACAAAGCTGCAAACTGGAGTGCCCATCAGAGTTGATTTCTGACAAGGCTAGACAAAATCTCTTTGGAGCATTTGGTTTTTTTGGTCTGAATCTCATGTGTCAGCAAGAGAAATTATATAAAATTTGGTATCTTGAGAGTATCTCTTCAGGCTGTCAGGCAGTGCCTCTTCACTGCTTGGATTGCTAGGCTTCAAAGTATTTGTTTTCTGGCAAGAAAAGAAATTCATGTAGACAGTGGCAGACAACTATCTCCCAGGTTCTAGCCGAAAATTGAACAGTAAATCTCTAGTTTAAGGCTTTATGGCTGAAATCATTACTTTTACTGTGGCTTTTGGTGGAAGTACAGTAGAGCATTAAGCCAGTCACAAACAAATCTCAAGGCTGTGAGGAAGGAGAACTCTTTTTGGGAGAAGTGTCAACTTTCTGTACTTCTGTACTTTTTTCCCCCTGTTTTTTTTTTTTTCTCTAAACCATTCAGAAAACACTGAGTTTCACAGTTTTCTAATGGACTTCCTCAGGTTCTATGTCTGTCCAGAGTGCTAAGACGCAGGCCATTTGTTTTCAATTATGACTTAAGAGCTGGTCTACCATTCAGTCTGTGCTTTTAAAGTCTTGTGTTGGAGAAGAACTAATATTGGTTGCTTAGAAACAAACGGATGAAGGGTACAGTGAATAATATTCATAGGCTATGTCTAAATATAATTTATTTTGAAGCAATGGAGTGAGGGACAAGGTTCTTTAAGATTATTATTATTATTAATACTGATATTTGAAGGTGTTTCTTTTTACTACCTGCCAGCCAGGTGGAGTTACCAGTATTTCTAGATCTAGAAATGGCAATTTATTCCCCCACCCAGTATCCTCTTCCTCCATTTAAGAATTTACCAACCAGTTCTTATTTATCCTTCGAAAGATCTGAAAACTGATTTGGATGATGGTGACTTTATGCTTTGCTGATTCTCTTTTGTTGCTGTTTTTCCCCCCTTCCCTTCTATTTTTTTTTTCCCCTCTCTTGCAGTCTTCAGTTTCCTTGCAGGACAGTTCTGCAGGGAGAAAGGCACCTTTTCGTAGTTTGCACTGAGTCCTTAGATGAGTCTCTGTCTTCTGTGAAGCAAAGCCCACAAGAAATTAAAAGTGGGTTCTCAACTTGTGTCTTACAATGTAGAAGTTAAACAGGAACCTTTTGGTTATCATCCCAATAAACTTGCATCTATTTTGAAATATCTACACAGTCTGTTACCATCCTCCCCCAACAAATGTAAGTGTGTTTAATGGATCATCTAAACAGAAAAGTGTTGTCTGTGATGAGTTGCTAGTCCTGCCTTCTGATGTTTACGCATCCAAACATTGTTCTTTCGGCCAGTGAGCGTGGGGCCAGGTGAAAAAAAGAAAAAAAAAAAAAAAAGGCATTCTGAACTGCAAAATGCAAAACGTTTTACTGCTTGTGGGGCTTCTGCTCCTTTGAAACAGTGAAGAAACTTGTTTACATTCAGTTTTAGTGGATTTAGTCAGCGCTAAATTCTTAATATGCTTTCAGATGTCTTTTATCTTTGAAGATCTTTGATAGTTGACTGAATTGCGGATTACTACTTGTTTCCATCTAGAATGAGTGGAAATGATGGCTGATATTAATTGGTATTGAGCCCTAGCTCTGTGCTGTATTGTAACGCTTTGGAAATAGTAATGTCTAGAAAAGAGGAGCAAAAACCTTTGAATTTCAGTGATAATTCTATTGTGTTTTGTAATTTTTGTTTATTTTTTTTTCTTTTTATGGGGGAAAATGTACTATATTACATTTATTTCATAATCTGAAAGAAGAATAGCGTTTGGCATAATGGCAACAGGAGACCTAAAAGGAAGTTTAAGAAAAATAGAACAAGGACTTCGCTTGCTAAATTACCCAAGAGATGTGGATTATACGGTGTAAGTGGCAGTGTGAATATGTTTATGCTAATACGTGATGACAGCAGGATGTGTAAACAAGATATGTATAAATATTAGCATTGCACCCAGTGATGAGTAAGCAGAGCATATGTCTGTGGGATGTTGGGGTTTGATACACGTGAACTGGAAGATAAAAGGATGTAGTTTTGTTGTGCTGAGCAGTCCTCAGAATGATCCTGAAGTCTATCACTATCTTGCTCTTCTTTCTTCTGCTGTTTTTCTCTTTTCTTTGATTAATCTCTCACTATTATAATTTCTTTGTAAGTACTACCAAAACTTTCTTCAGGACATTTCGTCCTGTAAAGATTAAGAAAAAAAGGTGTTGAATCTTGAGACGGAAGTGCTGGTGGGCTTTAGGCCTGACTGTTATAATTATATGAGGGTCCCATAAATGTTGTTTTAAGCATTTTACAGGTAACAGTAAAGACTGCTGAACGAGATATGCCTGGGAAAAAACCTTAAAATGAACGAGATACTTGCGTATAATGTACTGGCTGTATTAAAACACCTTCAAGTTAAATGTTTGAATCAATGTAATGACAGGCTTTTGTTACCTTCTGCTGTCTAAAATACTTTTGTTTCTCAATAGGTTAGTAAAGGGTGATCCAGCTGCATTTTTACCTATCATCAGCTATTCTTTTACATCTTTTTCAACTTACATAGCAGAACTTTTGGTAAAGTGCGACGTGGAACTCACAGCAAAGAGTGACTTGCGTTTTATTGAAGCTATTTATAAGGTATCTCTCTTCATGTTCTTTGCAGAGCAGATGCAGTTTTGAGTATGGCCTCATAAGAATTAAGTCTAGAATGAGTACTACTAGAAAGTGAAAATTTCTGGCAATGAATGTGAATTGTAATTCTGCTAGGATTTAAGATGAGTAGTAAGTCACTGTGTGGCAAGTCTTTGTTTAGATTTTCCTGAAAATAAGGACGCGTGTTGTTAGCTGCATTTCAATTTTGAGACAGTTGCAGAAGCAGTAATACTATGTTTTTATGTTAGTCTTGAACAATACTGAAATATTTATTAGGCTTTTATAAAAGTCACCTTAGAAGAAATCATAACCAGCAAAAAATCACAGCAAACTTCAATAATTGTGGTGAAAGCACAATTAGGAAACCCAGCTGTTTTAAAACACCATGCTATATTAGTATATAAAGTCCAATATTTAACAGTTTATAAATTGGAATGGAATTCTTAATGGAATGAAAATGATTTTGAGCTATCCATAAGCGCATTTGTATCAAAGGTGACTTGATGTATTAACAAATACTAACTTATTCAGACTAGTTTTCCATCTGAGGAGGACAGAGACTCCTTTACAAAGAGGCTCTGTGGGAGCCTGCCTTAGCCGTCTGATGCATTTGCTGAGATTACTACAACTTCTTATTGTGCATTCACTTTGGAAACTTTTTGTTTAATTTTTAAAATATTAATATCTACAATAATTTATTTCATGAATCTTAAGACTGTGAGTTAAACTTTACAAGTGATGTGAATGAAATCTTTCTGAAAGAGCTATGTTGAAAGTCTAGTTAGAAGAAAAAGCTGAGAATGTATAAATAACCAAATGAGAAAAGGTTTAACTGCTGAAGTGCAGAAGAAAGAAAGGACTGTAGAAAAATAAGAACCTGAGCATGCCATTTCTACAACAAATTGCGTGGTGATTTTGAAAGTGAAGTAAACTCTTATTTTGTTGCAGCTTCTTCGAGATCAATTTCAATATAAACCGATTTTAACAAAGCAGCAGTTTCTTCAGTTTGGCTTTGCGGAAAGAAAAATGCAGATTGTTTGTGACATTATCAACTGTGTAGTGAAAAAACATAAGGAATTAAGTAACTCAAGTAAGGTACTGATTAAATAGTCACTTCTTTTGACATGCCTAGTGCTGCAGGTAGAAGCTGAAGACCAGTTTATTTGAAGGTGCAGCATCGCTGGTAGTCAAAATAGGGGGAAAATCAGAATGAAGTTCCATTGTAAGATGCTTGAGTGCTATCAGGTATACAAAGGCACGAAGCCGACACTGCCTTGTAGTATAAACAAAAAAAACAGTAGAATGAAGATAAATCTAGTATTTGGTATCTTTACAGTAAGTGATACATTTTCTTTTACATTTCTCAACATAGTGAATGTTTGTGTAACTCGGTAGACTTCAGGTAAATTTAAAAACAAAGCAAAATCATCTGATAGGCTGAAGTTCTGATAACATTTAATTTAAACGTCACGCTTGTGTTTCAGTGGTGGACATCTCAAATCCGATTATTTTCATTAATCATATTTGTCTTACATTATTAATGCGTTTTTTTATCACTGCTGTGTATCAGTGTATGCTTTAATGAAAGGAATTTTCAGTCTTCATATTTTACAAGATTTTGTTCTGTTTGAGTTTATAAGAATCTTCAGGACTTCTGTATACTTGATTTGTCACTTCTGGGGATATAACTCCATTTTTTTCATATTTGTTTGTCTTTCAACTCTGGTGCAAGTTGTCTTTCCTCTTTAAAACCAGCTTTCATGCAGCCTTGTATAGGCGTTTATGAGTATATTCATATGTCATTCACTTCCAGATCTATTTTCTCTGTAAATTTGGGTCATACTTAAATATTATTAGGTGTTATTGTACTGCAAAGATTTAAATGTGTTTGTGTGTACCATGCAATATTCCTGCCTGTCAAGGATGGCAGAAAATTACATTATCAACTGTGTGGTGAAAAAACATAAGGAATTAACTAACTCGAAAATATTCCTGTGTTAGAAGCGTAATATCTTCTCTTCACTTTGAAGGTTAAATCCCAAACAAGGAAAAAACCCAGATCTTTTAAATATGAAGTATGGTCAAATTGTGATAATGTCCTTGCTGATCCTAGTGGCAGCGCTCTGAATTCCAAACAGGTATGAAAATAGTTTTTATGTTGTGTGTCTAAAGGTTAATCTTGTTTATACCAAGTCAGGCTCTCTCTGGAATATGTGCTTTTGTTTAGGTTTTAATGTTTGATCAGACCAGTTTTGCTTTGGTTTTATGTTGTTTTTTTTCCCTGCAAAATGTGGTTGACTGAAATAATAGCTGAAATACAGAGTATATTGCTTCTCTCTTGTGCTGAGTAGTTGATCTCAAAAGTCTTGATGGTAATGATCTAGTACTGTTTGCCACTTGAATTGTATCAAATGGAGGGACAGCAATGAAAGTGAATATGCAATTGGAAAAAGAATGTACATCCTGTTTGGGGATTGAAGTGTGTTTGGCCTAACGTTGTGGTGTTTTCAACATAGCTTTCAGAACAGTTTTTGCTTATTTTGTCTGAATCTGTTCAGCAAAGATTGCTTAATGTCACATTCCTCTTGGCTTCAGTTTTACAAGAGTAACACTTGATTTTACGCGTTATGCTACTCTTGGCCTGTGGAAGAGACAACTTTCCTAATATTTTCTGCTATAAGGGTGCAAAGGAAAATTGTACAAAACTTTTAGGACTGCGACTGCCCATTAAATGTTGGTGATTTCTATTTAGAAGGAAAATACCACTTTTAGCAGTGAGGAGAACGTCACAAAGAAAATGTGTGGAATGACTTACCTGGTACTTCTATTGCTGAATGGTAGAACTGAAGGGGGGGGGGTATATATGAGTGTATTAAGGATTCCCTAGAAGAGGAGAGTTTCAGCTTCACTAGAACATCTAGGAATCTGTAAGTGTTAAGATGCTGCACAAAACTACTAATTGTGGGTTCTTAATCATTAGGTAGTTTATTTTGGTTTGTGGCAGGTAGTGATCATAGGACTTGATCCACCTGGAAAGAATGGGAAAATTTGTCTCTTCCTTTGTTCTCTGTAAGGGAAGCATTCACAGGAAACGAAATGTGTAGCTAGTAGGGCTATTTTGCCAACAGTTCTCAAGGGAAAGAGAGAGTTCTAATCTTCCTAGTTAAACTTTCCCCCCCGACCTAAATGTTTGAGTGGTGGTTTTGATGTTGGAACTGTTTATACACGTGTTAATACATACAGTGAAATTCATACCTCCCAGTCCACACTTAGATTTCTAAGAACCCTAACAATAAGAGAGGACATTAATGCCTTCATTACTCTTTATGGAAGGGAACCAGGGTACACAGTACATATAGTAAAGTCTGTTCATATTTGGTTTACAGTTTGTTCATGTCGATACAATTATTTTTTTTTTTAAATTAAACTACCTGCTGTTGCTTTCTGTGTTTTGCAATGAGTTGGGATAAGATTGTCAGATTTAAAGAAATGAATACTAAAATGATAGGTCTTTTCTTTCAGTTACTTGTCTGATGAAATGTTCTTGTAATAAATAATACTAGTGACTTTTTTTTTTTTTAACACGCTCAAAAGAAGCCTCAAGTAGAACGGCACTCAGGAAATGAAGTTAGTGATGACCTTCATCCGCTACCCCTTCCAGCACAGGGAGGTAATGAAGAAGAATTGTACCCAGATCATGAAATTGAGGAAGTTAAATGTGAACAAGTAAGAACTTTTATTTTAAGATGCCATCTGCATGTATTCTTAACTTTTTTTAGAGGACTTTTCTAAAGGGATAAAGATTTTAACAAGATAGCTGCATGCTCCTTAAGTATAACTAATAGATATATAATAAATATATTGAAAAAAAGTCAGTTAAATTGTACTGTCCTTTCAAGAGCCAGTTCTGTCAACAGTTTCTTTTAAAAGCTGAGTTCCACAAATAGGCATGTTATGGCAATTTTTAAAAGAAAAATAATTTTCTAATGTAGCAGAATATGATTACTGAATTTGAGGAAGATTCCACTTAACTTCATTTGTCAAATGATGAATTATATCTGTTTTGAAATTAGAGGAGATGATCTTATCCATATTTTCAGGTAACAGAAGATAATTCTCAGCTTGAGTTCCTAAAGAGTCAGCTTGCTGATTGCCAGGAAAAGCTTCATAAGCTAGATTGGATGGAAGATAAGCTACATGGTTTAGAAGAGAAACTGAAAGGAAAGGTGATCATAGATGAGAAGGACTGGAATAACTTGTTGAGTCGAGTTTTGCTTCTTGAAACAGAACTGTTGTTGCAATCCAAAAAGGTGTGTTAACTTCTGTTTTTCTTCTATAACAAAAATTGCCCAGACAGAATTTTGTGAGCCTGTTTCTGTTCTTCCTGTCTCCTGATGAATGCTTTTTCACTGCTTTTAAAGGCATGATTGGAATGGAAGTGCTGTTTAAGGAGTTGGTGGTATTTTTTTTTTTTTCATAACTGTTAAGGTCTGTTGTTTTTCTCATGTTCTATGAAGCGAAGCTCTCCGTTGGAAACTTTCTTTGCAGGAACACCAGGTTTAGCTAAGCCTATTTTCATTAGTAATGACTGTGTGTGTTTTTATTTCCTAGTGAACTTGTAGGAGGAAGCTTTTGAAGGCTCTAAATTATGCTGTCTTTGAAAACTTAATGTTTCTGTAGTTGAGAGTTTCATCATGACACATTTAAGGGTTTCCTTATTCTGGTCTGTGTTATCCTGAATTTCTTATACTGACCTGCAAATGTTGCTGCTGTTGATACAGTTGAATTTTTTAGTTCTCCAGACTCTAATCAGATACAGATACCCCCTTTGGAAGATTCAGTCTTCATTCTGTATAACTAATGTTTACGAAAATAGATGGCACGCTCAATGGAAAATACAAGGTTAATGGAGAAGTGAATGCTTATTCTAGTCCTATTCTTAGTTTGTGTCTCTTTGAAATTTCTAGCTTAATTGATGGTCTTTCTCCTTTTTGCACCTTCTTCCTCCTGGCTTTCCTATTTCTTGTCCGTGATGTTCATTGTGTTTTTAAATGTGTGAAAGTGCCACAGTTGTGATGTGGCTACATTTGGCATATTTGTCAGAGCAAATCAAGTATTTTGTTGCATTAAGGCTCTGTGTTATTTTTCGTGCTGTTGAAAGGTCCTTTTATGCACACTATATAATTTCATATATGTACAGATGTAAGTATTTTGAGATGCAGTGAACCATAGCATCAACTTTGTGATCACATGCTTAATTTCAAAGATATTTGCGTATGTATCTCATGTGTATCCTTCAGATACTGTCAGATGCTTTCCAGAAGTTGAAAACCCGTGTGGAAAATAGTTGCGTTTTGCTCTGTAGTTGTAAAAATGCTGAATTTACTTGCAACCAGGAGCTCTCTGTGTGTTGCTGGCACTGCAAATTTGAAAATGTCGCTAACACTTGTATACAAGACACGTTGGTTTTTTTCCTGTGTGCCTTGAAAGTGTGCTAGGTATGCAAAGTCTCGAAATGGAGGAGGGTTCAGACTGAGCAGCAGGTTATTTCTAAAGGCTGTAGCTCAAATGGTAAGGACTGACATTCTCAATCACTGTTTTTTTAATGCAGTTTCAGGTCAATAATGGCTTATGTGATTTACCATTTGAAATCAATTTCTTACGGATATTTTAATGTAATTATCACTGGACATATGTCCAAATAACACCACCAATGATAACATTTTCTTCTGCTCGCAGTCTCAAGATGCCTTCAGCTGAACACCCATAGACAGTTTTGTTCCTTTTCAAGTGTGTTCTCTTCAAGAGATAGGTGTTGCGTTTATGATGGTAGTAGCAGCACGGGCAAGATTGTGCTTCAGACTAGACTTGTTCTTTTACTTCTGTAAATTTGGTTTATTATTACTTCAGTACCATGTTTATTGCAGTTGTTCAAAGGTTTGGAATAGTAGTTGGAAAATACTTCATGTTAATATCACTCAGAAATTTCCAGTAAGATAATTATATTTCTGTACTGCATGTTACTAAAAGAAGTCATCTGCGGAGACAAGTTTAAATGTTGCTTGTGTGTGGTATTGTTGCTTGTCTCTTTTCAAAGCAAAATAAGCTGGTTTTCATATTAAAAGAAAAAATAGTCTTCAAAACCCTAACTTTTTTGCAATAGGCATTTGAAAACTGCCAAGAAATAATCCTCTGGGCCAGAGAATTGCTGCTTCTTTGTTTCATGAAATTCCATCCAAGTCGTGCTTCACAGATAGAGAAGCAATACAGAATTACTCCTTTCTTCTTATTCTTGCATTTTTCAGGGAAGTTTTGGCATCTAGCCAACATAGCAGGAACACTCTTAAGATCTGTCTTGCACTGCTGCCAAAGTAGCAGCAGCTGTGCATTTAGCTCTGGGAAAGTCTGAAAGCTACCAAATCCATTTCAATGAAAGGAATTGAGCAGAAGTAGTCAGTGCAGATAGCTATTTTTTTATTATTATTTTTTTTTTTAAAGAGGTATCTGTTATTAGTTTTTTCCAGCTTCTTCTCGTACAATACCTACTATTTCTCCCTCATTCTCTTCCTTGAGTATAATATTCCCCCGTTAACTGATATAGTTACTCCAGTATATAAAGCAATATAATTCACCAAAGGCTGAAATGTCAAATCATAATGATAACTTTTTGATGAAAAAAGTCTAGATACTGTTTGGGGGTTGGGGTTTTTATTTTTAAATTAGAAAACTGCACTCAAAACCATTTTTTGTTAGTACAACATTAATTTTGTTTCCTTGTTTATGAACAACCTTTTCTAAGCTTGATTCAGTAAACTGAGAACCTTTCTTAAAAGAGCCCTCTCTCGTTTAGGAGCCTAGGAAACGGGCTTAAAATAGATATTTGAGTTCTAAGCATTTAAGTGGAATGAATTTCGGTTCATTCATAGGCTAAATTTTCAGGACTGAGGAGCTGCATTTCTGAATATCAACCAGAAGTCAAAGGTACACTTATTTTGTTAAAATCACGGCAGCCAATGTCAAGATGTAATTGTTAGCACAGGCCAAGAATGGTGTGATTGTTCATTCCACTCACCCCTAAGTTAGACACACTATAACTGGACCTGGTTTTGACCTGGTTACGAACAGCAAGCTGATACTAAAAAAGCCCCCATAAAATAGACTGTTTTTTCAGTGCAAGGTATGTATGGAAATCTTGGATTTTTTTAGTCTTGTAAAGACGTTTGTGCAGTGTCAACATATCTGGATGGTGTAGCAAATGCATACATATTTAGTACTTAAATATGCTTTTGTTCAGTCAAAAGATGATTTAATCAGGGCGTACGGCTAAAATGCAGCAAACTTGTATTTCAGAGAGACTTAGCTACAGAGTTCAGCAATATAAGTCAAGAATGTACTTCTGGTAGGATTCCAGTTTCTCCTGGTGAGTATTAAGGATTTTCTTTTTAATTAACATCCTATGCTAAACACTTCTTGCTGACCTTGACTAAAATAGTGGTTTGTAAGTAGCTAGTTGCAATTTGGTGACCTCTGAATTTAAATGCATGCTGCAAATCAGAAATTAACTTGTTAGTCATTTCATGTTTGTAATTTATTCCTTAGTAGCTTTACTTACTGAAATAGTCTTTAAGGCATTAATGAAAATATATAGTAATAATAATTAATAGTTACAAGTAACTACTAAAAATCTCAAAGGTGAAAATTTAATTAGGGTGCTATAGCTAAAGCTCTGACAATAGTGTTGTCTGTGCTTCAAAGCAGTTATAATGTTTTAAAAATAAGCTATTCGTAAGCACAGAAGTAATTATATTTGCTGCCATGCGTTTGTTACAATCAAAGTAGTATCACATTTATGATGTTGATTTTTTACTTTTATAATGGGGCTCAGGACAAATCAGGGCTTTTTCATTCATAATCCATGTTGTTTTTCAAACCAGTACTGGACGTTCTCTGTAGTTTCATCCCTTTTGAAGCCGTTAGCAGCTATCCAACTGGCATTTCTGCTACACTTTCTTATTTTAAAGAGCAAGACAAAATCTTTTTCTTTCATTTCCAACTTAATTTTGATAATGTACAAGAAGTAAATGAAACAGCCTTAAGTGGGAAAGATCTTAAAAACGTTCCCTAGGCCAAAAGTAATTCTCTCTTCCTCAGTGGTAGCTCTTTAGCCCTTACCTTGCATCCTTCTTTTTATTAATTTGGCCTGTTTCCCCTATGGCAGCTGTTATTCCTACCACCAGTAGTAAGGAGGATATTCTGTTTCCCATTCTCACTTATTAGGCACTTTTTTCCCAGGGTTGGGCTGTTGCACTGAAATTAAAAGGGAATCTCAGTAACTCAGTTTCTGTGGAAATTAGGAAGACGGTTTCTTGGTTGTGTCGAAGTTTGTTTTAATTGTGAAGTCTCAGAAATGGGACCTGCCTTTTACTGACCCTAGCTTGCAACTTGTTTACTTCCTTTCATAAGTTTAGTAGTATTTTACTGACGCTTGAGGACTTCATAGTCAGCAAGCAGGCTGATGGTCTTTTAAAAGAGAAGTTCCATGTTTTCAGACTTCTCGAATTCTGCTGAATTTGTTATTCCTGTTTTTCTAAAATATGATTTGGGAAATTTTTGGCATACAAATTGTGCAGCCAGTTTTAACTCCTATATCTGAGGTGTACCATTTGGGAATGCTTTGATCTTCTTTTTGGTTGTAGTGCTCTTCAGGAATCACAGCTGTACAGAAGAAACAATTTGTAATTTTAATGGATTAAAAATAATTTAATATGATTTTAAATACAGAACAGTGTAGGTAAACATGTTCCAAAGGTATGATCCGTAGATGGTGGCCTTATTAAGAATAAAGGTATGGGAACACTCCTTCTGGTTTTCTAAATGCTAAGTTCCCTTCCCCGGCAATAGTATTGTACAGTTGCAAAGAGTGTCAAAGCCTTCCCAATGTAAAAGAAAAGCCTGTTTCTGCTGAATGGATGCTAAACCTATCCCAAAGGGAGGAGAGCTAGGGAAACGGCAAGAGCTTGGTACAAATTTTAAGCTAAGCAAGGTGGTGATGATTTTGTTAATATTTCTTCTGCTTATAAGACAGGTTACTTAGCACAAACTATTTACAACAAAAATCGTGTAAACTGTTTGAAATTACTATTAAGTGTTTGACCCAGTAATTAGACTTTCTTAAATGCTGATTTTACTGTAATCAGGATAAAGGTAGCATTCCTAGTAATCTCTTTGGAATTTGTCTTGTCTGTGATATACATAGTATACTGCACTTACCTTGTTTTAAGAAAATGAGAAACCTATTTTGGACCCCCACTAGTAGCTTTTCTTTTTGTCTCTAAACAATGCACTCTCTTCTGTTACTACATACTGTAAATCAAGCTATTTGATAGCTGACCTTGCAATAAGAGAGCAAAAAGGCAAAGGTGACACAAACCCGAGTATTTCTCCATAGATACGGAGAGGAAGGAGGAGATGCCAGAGAGTCTCCATCAGTCGTCTGGATACAGTTCACTGTTATCCACAGACCCATCTCCCAAAGCCATGACCATTAATTCTCATGATCTGACAGACATTTCAAAGGTAAGTAAAACTGGCAAATGCTTAGTTGATTTCCTTTCTGAGGTCAAGAGAACAAGTAAGCATTCGTTTTAGTTGTATATACTACTAGTGAAAAACAAGGAAACTATGCAAAACTACATCTAGGTCTGTCTCATAAAAATCCTTTTGATATGTAAACAGTGCTTAAAGTCACATCTTCTCTATGAATTTTTCAGGCTGAAAGTCCATCTGAAGAATGTTAGCTTTGAAGAGTTCACTAACTTGGTTGCTTTTAAATTGCAGGAGACAACAAGACAAAGAATGGAAAGGATAAGTAAAATGTAAGTAATAGGAAAGGGCAGCAGGAATTCATTTCCCAGGAGGGAGTTGTACCGGACTAAGGCATACAGAGAACATACATATGTGTTCCAAACCTCAAAGGTCTCTACATCAGGTGTGGCATTTCCTTATGACCCCACTGGATAATAAATCCACTTACAGTTCTGTATTTGTGGGATGAGTCACTGTTTTGGTTTCTAAAAAGCAATAGAAAGCATTCTTAATAGTATTAACTAGAGATTAAAGAGTGTTTAGAATCCGGTTGACAAGGAATAGGAATATTATTTATCTCCTGATAGGAATTCCCTGGTACTTGCAACGTTTCTTTCTGAAAAATAACTGCAATAACTTAACTCTCTTATTTATTATTTAAGGAAAAGTAAACCAAATTTCAGCCTAAGCATTGTGATAACTGTATTAAGGTGTATTTGGTACGAGTTCTGGGATCTGTAATGACTTTTTTTTTTTTAATAAGAAATATTTTTATTACACTTGAAGAGAAATGCATTGCTGTATGTTTCTTTAGCAAGAGATTTCTCTAAGAGCCTGGCCTGAAAAAAGCTGTAGCCTTTTTTGTGATTTAATTTTATTGTGTGGGTTGCTTCTTTCTTTGTGTATACTTAAAATATATTGGTATGTGGTAGGCATTTAAATTCAAACCAACTGCAGAGGAGGGATAAGGAGAAAATTAAGGTTTCATGCTGCTTGTTAGTATTTTGGATTCATTGGAAAGTTAAAGGCAAGTCAGTTATTTTTTTACCATATTTTAATAAGTGTGTGTAAACAAAATTTATTTTCAGAATTGAAGAAACCTCAGAATTGTTGAAAACATCAAGCAACACCTCTGAGAAGACCTGAAAGCACAGGTCTTCGGACCCGGTCTCTGTCGACTTATGGATATCAGAACTAATATGTATCTCTGTACAGCAATAAATTTTTAATCTATCGAATTTGTAATGATCACCAGTGCTTTTATTCCTTTGAATAAATATTTTGTAATGCATCTGTGTATTAATTTCCTTCCCTCTGGCCCCAGTTTTTGGTTTTAAAAACTGTTCAACTAGCTTCCCCCTGCCTTTTGTAAAGTGAAGTCATTACAGCAGTGTATTTTTGTGTTGACATTTGTTAGCAGTGTGCTAAGTAATATGTTTTTCAAAGTGCAGGCTTGAGGACCGTGGTTTACATCCTGTTGGAAACATTCCAGCTGGGACTTGCATATTACACCCAAGAGGCTTTCTTACATACCATCTTACCATCTGTACTGTTGAACAAGTCGTAACGAAAACTTAAATACACAATTTCAAATATGTACCTTTTTTGCTGTTTGTTTTTGTTTGGTGCTTTTTTTTTTTAAATATACATTTTCATGCTGAGCTGAAGAGCACCAACACATTATGGCTTCCATTAACACTGACAAAGTGGGGGTCAGTTTGATCCTAAACACTAAAATGTGCAAGTAAGTCCACAGACTTTGACTGCAAGAGATGTGTTGAGTGGTTTAGTGCTCTTACCCAACACGTTTTAAGACCAGCAGCACAGATGGAGACCATCCAGTATACAAAGATACACAACATCTTTATGATTTGAAACCGTATTAAAATTTCTCTTTAGAGACGTAAGTAGATGTAAGACTTCCATAAATGTAATATTATCAAACCAAAGATATGTGAGCTTCAATAAGATGTATTTATTTGTTACTCGTTGTGAATTGGTAGCCTATCATATCAAGGTTTCTATGTGCTGCAATACTTCACTTAAAGATTTTTGGAGTTTGATATCACAGTAACAGTGGATTTTTTTTTGGCAAAGTTTGCAAGCGAAGGCGAAAGCAGCTGTTTGACATTATGCTGTAAAAAGTGATTTATATGTTTTAACAGTAATTATGATCTTTTTTCTATAACCATATGGAATATAAATTGACTTTATTTTACATGCAAACAGAAGAACGTACGGTGATCCATTATGTTATATAAACTTGAGGGGTTTGGGACTTTTGCAATAGAACTCACTTTTCCATTTTTTTTAAAAAATATTGGAAAGTGACATGATGAGAACATGTTTTGCTCTTTAATTGAAAATAAACCTTGCAAATTGCTGTTCATTATCCTCACAATGAAATAAAATGAGGTTTTCTTCTAAATGTTCGACCAATTCAGGAGAAAATAGGTGGTATTTTCTAAAATAGGACTACAGCACCATCTTGTGGAAATCTTCATACAAAGTAATTACAGAAGGAAGGGAAAAGTGTATTCCTATACAGTTAAAGTTATTGCTTTAAACCAGTAACGATCAAATATTTTGAAATACTACTTCTCTTTAATTTTTCCTCTTTGCCGTGGAATCAAAGAGGCTTTTATGTTTGTGGCAGGAGGTAGGACAATGTATCTTGTTTGTTGATGTTATGGCAAAGATGAGAAGCATTAGTCAATGTAAATGATTCAAGTTACAGGGATTTATCATTGAATGCGTCCAATTGATGCAGTAAGCGTTAGAAAAAGGTCTTTCTGTAAGTGCGCAATTTAGTATCGTCTCTGTTTGGTACTGCGAAATGGAAAATCCAGAGTTATTCACCTATTTCCTTCTTCCAGAAGCTTAAATGTGGTACTTCTCTCTACCGAATGGGATTCGGCCTTTGTAATTAAAGGCTTTGCTCTTGTTTTCAGGACCAGGCAGGGGCTCACTTTGATCAAACTGAAGCCAAGGGTGTTTTACTGTTAGGACAGCGGAGCTGGTTTTCTAAAGGTCTTTCTCTTACGTTTTCTTTCTTTTCTTAAATGAAATTTGGTTTTGGAAGGTAGTACCATCTTCTGACAAAGAAAAAATTCATAGCACATTGAAGCCCTCTTTACGTGTTTTGAGTTACAATTTTTTTTTTTTTATTATTCAGTTCTGTCACTGGAAACAGTACCAGCAATGGTATATGTCACAGTAAAACTTCACCAAAGCAGCACAATGATGGGAAATGGATATCATGACTGAAAATAGCAACAGTTTGTGGGTAATTGCTGGTGCAGTGCTACTTCAAGCATTGTCACAACAGTCAGAGTTGGTGTTCTGCATGTGCAAACAGTTGCATGGGTGGATCTTGCTCAGGGACAGGAAATGTTAGATACCTTCCGAAACACAAATTAAATCCAGAGAATATTCCTCACTGTAGTTTCTATCATGCCTAGCCCTATCCAATGACTCGGAAATAATTCCTGTTGTTCTAGGATTATAAATCAGTAACTGAACTACTGCTGTTTCTTAAAGTTACTGAATTTACTTACTAGTTTAAAAATACATATAATTAATTTTACGGTTAAGAATTGTTTTGACAATTCCATTTCCTTAAACATCAATAGAATAATTCCACCTTATATAACTGCAAGTATTTGTGCAGTATGTGGGATAGTGAAGCGTACTTGCATTGAAGTAGAATGCTAAAACTGAAGCTTCTACAAAAATATACTTTTCAACTTATTTTTTTAGCAAGATTTGAAATGTATTAAAACTTGCAGGATTCCCATTAAGTTTTTTTTTTTTCCACTCTGCCTTATTTAACATCAGTATGCACTTTATTTACTGAAATTAAAACTTGCTGTAGAAAACCTAAGAAGAATCCTGTTATCCCACATCTCTAATATTGAAAAGCAAGCTGAGAACCTCTTTCAGTTATGTTTTGTGTCTTGTGTGTTTTTATGTGTTATGTTTTCAGTTTGTGTATATACTGCTGCATGTTGTGGAATTCTGGTGCTCTGAGTCGTAAATACTAAGAAAATTACTGCAGTTACGGTACTAGAATATATTCTTTATGATGTTACACTTGATGTTTAAGATCTGATACTTAACTTGTGTTGCAGATGGCTCAAGTCTGGTCGTACCTAAGTAGGAGACAGGCTCCGTTCAGTGTTTGTGCCTGACTTGGAGTTGTTTTGCATCATCGGAAGTGTATTCAAAGCTCAAAGCGTTAATTGCGAAGCGTGTCCTATTTCCTTATAAGTACATCCAATTTTCTTACGCTTATCCTTGGAGCTCTTTTGCGTGTTCCTGTCCTGGTTTAGTCTCGCATCCCATGTGGGGCTCAGTTCAGTCTCTAGTCCAACAGCAAACGTGGGGCAGGAGAAACCCGGACTGAAAATGTCTTTTGAAAATTTACTTTCTTTTAAATTTGGCTGACACAGAGTATTTGTCGTCTTGAAATCACTTCCATTAAGGAGAAAATCCCTCATGCAATTAGCAGAATTGAAATCTAGACTCTGTGGGGGGGAACAATGTTGGTTTTCCTTCCCTGTCAGTCTAGCAGTAGAGCCACCTTGTTTGAATTCTAATAGAAAAATAATTTTGTTGCTCTTATTTTCTGGTAATGTGGTGGTATTGCAGAGTTTTGAAGAAATGTGAAAAATACTACATATATATTAAAAATATTATTATTTTTTTTTTGTAACTTAAGCTGCTGGTAGCATGTAGTGTTGTGACTTCAGTTTAGCTATCCCTGATGAGGGTGGCAGTTTTCTTCTCTCCCTGGGGAAGATCAAGTAGGTGGTAGTTTTTTCAAATCAGGTATTCTTTTTAATTTCTTAAACCAGACTATGTGTTGAGTTGTGGGGATAGCTGTCTGGTGCCCAGATGGCTTCACAGCAAATTTTGTGTTGCTGTGGTTGCTATTGCAGCCCACGATAGAGCCAGCCTATAAGCTATTGCTTATACGAAACCCAAATTTTTTTTCTAATGGCTATTTTGCTCCTTTTCCTTTCCCCCCCCTTTCCTGGCTCACTGGCTTTTTTCTTTGATCTGCTTTATCTATTTTTATTTTATTACAGTAACGAAAAGCTAAAATCAAGGATATGGACACACTGAAGTTTGAGAAGTGCATTCTTGTCTTGTAAAGGTTAGTTTTTCTCGAGAAAGAAATGTAAGATGATCAAAATGTATGAGAAGCTACTAATATATGTGCACCTTAGCTGCTTTTTATTAGAGATGCTTAAAATTCTTTAATAATTATCAGTGAACAGGAGTTAAACCAGCTTTTTCTATCAGCTGCTTGTTTTGACATTGGAAGTTAGCCATCATTTCAAACAGTCGCAGTGGTAATATATTCCAGCTTAAAATGATTTTTTGGGCATTAGAGTTATTTTTCCAAACACTTTATGCCACCTATAGTTCCTTTTCAGTTTCTTTCTAGGATCTTTTTTAAACTCTGTGGTGAAAATCTAAGTAGTTCACTTATAATTCTCAAACGGCAGAATACGTTTCTTCAGGGAAGGTATTAAATCTGCAAGAATTGTGTAATGATAGCATGTTGCTTCTGTGGTATCTAGGCAGAGGTCCTGTGTTGTGGGTTTTGTAGGATAGTTAGGATGCTGTGATCAATACAAGGGTGCTAGTTAAAACACTTGTGACTTTAGTGTTCCAAATGGGGAAAAGAAGTCGTACTAAAACTGATACTCCTTCGCTTGAACATCTTACAGCTAATTTCATGAGGTGTAGTACAATTAGTATCTTTGTGCAATGCGACCTTATCTAAGAGAGAAAGATGCTATGTCTGTGGTTACAAAACTCATCCTCTTTAGCCTCTGTCCAGAGCAGACGCTTGATTTGGAAGTAATGGGGCTTTTTACTATCTGGGAAGAGTCTGTTCTAATTACAGGTTAACAACAATAAGCAGTAGTGTGGAGCCCTCACGTTCTAATACAGCAATGAGTGTTGGTTTTCCCCTCCCCTTTACCTCTCCAGTTATTGTAAAAGAACCTTCATGTGCCGTAAAGCAAAATAGCTTTTGATGATAGGCTTTGGAATCAGCAGAAATAGAATTTTGCCAACGTTAGGTTTATAATGATTAATTTTTAGCATAAGCGACGTCAAAGAATATTACGCCTTGGTATTTTAATCAAAAACACAATTACATTTTCAAAACATACTGCAAAGTCTTCATAAACTTTCTCACTTGCGTGTCTGTTCTCATCCTAGCTGGGGTTGCTGCACTTCATTGAGTGCATGTTGAAATATGAACTGGGATTAAGAGAACTGCAGTTAGAACGCCTCGAATACTTTCCATGAATGCTGAGAAGAGTTTCGCAAAGCTGAAGTTTTTGGCAGCTTAAGGGATTTCCTCCCACTGCTGCTCCTTCCCGTCTGACTATGCTATCCAACTGCATTTTGTAGGTGATGGGACTTAAATATACTTCTCAGAAAATACGCCCTGAGGGGTATTGAGGGGTTTGGTTTGTTTGTTTGTTTGGTTGGTTTTTTTCCCCGTCCACATCGTGTCTGTGATCCAGCTTGTGACCCGGCATACAGACATTTGTGTGTGACGGTCCAGTTGGAGCGGCGTGCTCTGGTGTCAAGGAGTCACTGGGCAGCAGGAGAGAGAGAATGGGTCAAGTTGGTGTTTTACTGCCAAAGGATTTGTGCTCCGAGCTCACAGTGAGCTAGGAGTGAAGAAGTTCCTACGCCAAGTCCCAACGTACGTATTCATGAAAACTTGTTTATTGTATGTTTGTTTAATTTATGTTTTAATTGACTGAATGAAGGGGAAAATGTGTGTCTGAAAAAGCATGGAAAATGGGATTAAAGGGAATCTACATTTTGGTATTGGATCAGTTTTCAAGTGTTAAAATAGCTCAATTTATTACATGTGCTGCTGCTTTTTTTTTTTTTCCCCGGCCATTACTTTTTGTGAATTTAGAGCNNNNAAATTCTCCCCTGTTGCTATGTAAACTGACCGTAAAATGTACAGGCGAATGCAAAACCAGTCCTCAGGGAATATGTTTGGAAACCTTTCATACTGTGTAATAAACATGTATGCACATGCAAGGCATTTAAAATAGTATTTCATGTAGGTGATCACACTGTATTATAAAAACATGAAACAAATCCTCCTCTCAGCCGTAGTTTAACTGTGAAGTGATAAGCTAGACGATATAATTAATGTAGTTCAAAGCGTTTCATGACTATCAATCGTTATTTCCAGTTATTTTTAGCAGTGCGCGTTTGTTTGTTTTGTAGGTGATGAAGCCGAGTGTGCTCTGCCTTTCCTGTCATGCTGACTTAGGATCTGGGATTACATGAAGTTTATCCCTGTATTGTCGCGTACATCATTTATAGTAACTTCTTTATGTCTGCTTTCTCCAACTGTAACGTTAAGTGATTCCCCTTGTTTTCCTCCTGAGAGTATTATGCGGTTTGGTTCATAGTTTATGCCTACTTCAAGAATTACTTAGGAAAAAAAGCTAATGGAAAAAAATGTAGTCTGGTTTTAAGAGTTCTCTTAATTGAAACCATTCCATTGGAACCTATGGAAGGAACTAAAGGCTGAGTTCATGAACTTGCTTGAGCTTATGTATTAGTAGTAACTTAAGCTCCAGCTTCTTGTAGTTATAAAAGTAGTTGACAGCTGTGATAATTTCAGATAAAGTAGTTGCGCTTTTGTGTGAACTACAGAAAAATAGGTGCTGATATGGTGGGAGATTGCTAGCTTGGATACTCTATCAAATTCCTTTTTAAGCTGTGGTATAACGATGTGAGACCAGTGACTCAAGCTTTCTGTAGGGTTGTTTGTACATCACTGTTGGAACATTTCTGTGTTCTCCTTACTATGTATAGCCTTTTTCGTGAAGACCTACCAGCAAACCATTTATCGCTCTAAGTATTTTGTGATTGAATGTCATATTAAAAACCGTTAAAACTTTTAACTTGAAGCTGACTTTGACTGGCATAATACTGCCTTGATGCACTGATCGTAAATTGTCTGCCGTATAAAGTAGCCTCTTACCTCTACAGAGGGAAGGGATGCAATTGTTATGTTATTTTAGCATGAAAAAAAAAAAGCACTTGTTCTAGTGACTGGGAGGGCGCTGAAAGAGGTTAATGCCTTTAGTTATTTCATAGCTGACTTCACAACTTTGGCCTTGAGTGAAAGTATGTTTGTTACGGGTGTAGCTTTGATATACTTTTGGGTTTTGATTTAGTGAGCTTTCTGATGGTCTTGTCCCCAACTTAAAAGATTTGACAAAAATACGTACAAACGACTACTGATCTAGAACTACAAGGAGCTGTGATCTCTAGGTGTTCTGGGAAGGTTTGTGAGCTTTGCTGTATGGGTGCAGTTTCACCGTAGCAACAAGTTAGATAAATCATCATGACCCATGACAATTACATGCTGGGTGGAGAATGGCTGGAGAGCAGCCCTGAGGAGGAGGACTTGGGAGTGTCAGTTGATGAGAAGCTCAACGTGAGCCGGCAATGTGCGCTGGCAGCCCAGAAGGCCCCCCAGCAAACGTTCCCCCCAGGAGGCCCCTCTAACTGGGACAGTGGTGAGCAGTGGTGTAAAAATGAAGATGTTTGACATAACTCTGCTTTGTGCATGAGGGGGGAAAAAAAGAGGCTGTATCTCTTTGGAGGAAGGTGGTCGGACTTGGAATCTCAACTGGTGTTTCTGTTCAAAGCCTTTTTTTTTGGTTGTTCTGCTTCCAGGATTTAGGTAAATCCCTCTACATTCTCTGTGTTTTCATCAGACCGCTTTGAGCTGGCTGTTAAAACAAAAATATCAAAATCTCATGCTTTAGTACATAGCCAGCAAGGTCAAGGAGGAATTTGTGTCTGATGCGTGGAAGATTGGTGTGGTGTATTGAGGGCTTGGGGGGGGTGCAAGGGGGGTTTTGTTTCTTTCAAAAACTATGTGGTCCAGTGTTCATTGCTAATATTAATTTTTGCTAGTATTTAAATACAAACTTAATGCAAATTTGAATAAAAATTCTTTATTGATGTGTTTTTCCTCCTTTGCTGACAGCCGTACTGACAGCTATTCAGGGTCAGGGTCCCCTCTGACTCACAGGTGGAGTGGGAAAGAGCTCCGGTATTTTACTTTCTGGGCTGCGTGAAGTCACTCTTTGCTTTCTCACCGTGTTTGGGCATATCTCATCTCACAGCCTGGGCTGGTGGGAGGTGTCCCTGCCCATGGCAGCGGGGTTGGAACGAGATGATCTTTGAGGTCCCTTCTGACCTAAACCATTCTGCGATCGTATGATCTCGGTAATCAGCCAGCCGCCATTGCCGAAGCTTGTTGGAGGCACTCACTTGTGTTAAGGGAAAACCAGCAGCCCTCTCTTTTTTTTTTTTTTTTTTTTTTTCCCCTGTGAAGTTCTGCCCTGAGCGTGGGTCGGTCTGTCGGGGAGCCGTGCACGCGGAGCGGTGTGAACCGTGTCGCCTCAGCTAGGGGAGACCCCAGGCAAGAGAGAAGCGGGTTTCAGCCACGCTGGCTGGGCACAAGGGCACCGCAACGCCGGAGGGAGAGGACGGGAGTCCAGAGGTGACCTTGGGGCGGGCGTTCCCTTTGGCAGGAACGGGCTGCGACAGCGTCGCATTACGATACTCATTGCACATCACCCTCGGTTTTCTGGGGGCTGGAAATCCCGTCACTGCTAAGGACTTGCTCGCTAATAGCTTGCCTGCACAGGTTAATTTGCCTCTTTTACGATTTATGAGGTGAGCGAATACTTCGGTACTTTGTCTCCTATTATAGTACCTCCTTAGAGAGGCTCTTCCCAGCCTTCTTTAGGTCTGCTGGGGTGATTTTTGAGTGCTGTGACGTTTTAGGATATATATGAGGTCAGACCTAGTATCACAGATGTCACAGTCACCTTGAATACAATGAGAACTAAAGCATTGTTGGGGGTTTTTTGCTATGTTTTATTTTTTTTCAGGTGTTACTGGCCAGCTGGACTTGTGTGTTCCAGTGTATGTCTTTATTTTTCTTTTCCTGTCTTAAGAAGACAGCCATGACTATATGGCTGTGTAATAATAAGAAATTGTAGTAGTAAATGTGACAATTAGTAACTGCTGTCATTGTTCCTAGCTCTATAAAGCACACAAAGCACTCTCCTTTGATCAGCGGATTGGTAACATTCAGTCACTTCCGTTGATCTTTAAATACCTGCCAATGCCTTATAAACCATTTCATTTTGTGATGGGGTGAAAAAGGAGAAATAAACAGTCGTTAAGCAAAACAAAGCACTGGCACAGTAAGAAGCCGACTGCTAAAACAGTGATTAGTACACAGGATGAATTCTTTTCAAGCCTCTGCAATACAGAGGAAGGAGTTCCAGCCACCCCTTTCGGAGGCGTGTGTGAGCCTGTGGTTGAACTGATGTGACGGGCGCGCACTGCTTCAAGATCCTCAGCCTTTCCCCGCGGGTGACTGCAGGCTTTCACTCCCTGCCCTGTGCCTTTCTCACCTCCAGAACTGTTCCAGAGGTCCATGGTTCGTTTTTAAAGCGAGTGGCTTGACCCTGCCGGGAGCCGTTACAGCCCAGCACCTCTGGAGGAGCGGCAGGAGTTCCCCGAGGAGAGCAGCAGGACCGGGACCAGGACCAGGCTGGCTTACCAGATAGTCAACCTGCACCGCAGCCAACGTGTTGTGTGTCTTCTCATTAGCAGACAGCATTGCGTACTTCATTCTACTCCAACCTTATCTACTGTGTAGGTCTGTTTCTGTATTTTCTTGCGGGCTTTTAAAGTGCTGCAGGTTATCTAACACGTGCTGTCCCGGTACTAGGACAGTCATGCTGCTTCAGCAAAGGGTTTCGTAGACCGTTAGTCAATGTGAGAGCGGAATGTGACAGTCGGTACCTTGAATCTTGTACAAGTCACAGACCTGTAAACGAGAGGAGGCAACTGAATTGGCCAGGTTATTTAAAACTGCGTAGGTGTCAGAGAGCACTTTCAGGCTTTAGGTAATGGCCCTTTCAGAGCTGTGCCGACCCTCCGCAGCACACTTTAGCAGGTAGCTAACT
>VZSZ01010246.1:89995-117073 GCA_013398815.1 Ibidorhyncha struthersii | reverse complement strand
GTGCCGTTGAGGGCAGCAGAGGCTGCGGAGCGCCGCGACTGCGGTGGTGCTCATAACCCACCTGCTATGGCGGCTCCCGGCCTCGCAGCTCGCCCAGCGGCGCAGACGGCGTGACCTGAGCGGGGATCGAAAATTAAACGGTGTGCTCAGGACTTCGTGTGACGCACTTGTAATATCCCACAGTGATTGTTGTTGTGTGTATTTTTATGTGTTTTCCTGCAGAGACTAAAGGGAAAAATATGTTTAAAAACATGAAGAAAAAGGTCCAAAACATAGCTTAGTTTAATATTGTATTTTAACAGGAATGGTAAAACCAAATTAAGGACTAATTATCGAATCCCAGTCAATTACCGTCCCAGTTAGAGGGGGCTCCTGGGGGGAACGTTTGCTGACCTTCCTAGGAGGGCAGGAGCCTGAACCATCTCTTTCCCCACATCACCGTTGAAGATTAAGTTGTAGTCATCGTTTTGCATCGGTCAGGAAAAGAGCTGTTCCATTGCATTAGCAGTATGACCATCCTACTGCGGCGTAGTTTCCCTCCTCCTCTGAGCTGCTTCAATTTCAAATGGCTCTCAGTATGAGTATACCTTTAATTAAATGCACCCCCTTTGTATTTCGTGTTGTTTGATTGTCGGACACGTAACGTTATGAACCTAACTTTTTAAGCATTATTTAGATTAAATCTGTCCTGCTGACACCTGCTTTTGGCTCATCCAGAGCCTTTTTCCTGCTTCCCTTGTAGTTTCATTTTCATCTCACCCAGAAGTATCTCCTGCTATGTGGACGTTACTTCAACAACCAGAAAAGACCTCTGTGTTCTGGGCATACATTTTTTAAGGCTGTAACCATCTCTGCCAGGACTTCAGTTTGCTCCTTACTCAAGGCAGCTTCTCTCCTTAAGCAAGGATCATAGAAGGGTTTGGGTTGGAAGGGACCTTGAAGACCATATAGTCCACCCCCCTGCCCTGGGCAGGGCCCCCTCCCCCCAGCCCAGGTTGCTCCAAGCCCCGTCCAACCTGGCCTGGAACACCTCCAGGGATGGGGCAGCGACGGCTTCTCGGGGCACCCTGCGCCAGGGGCTCACCGCCCGCACAGGAGAGAATGTCTTCCTGATATCTCGTCTAAATGTCCCCTCTTCCAGTTTGAAGCCATTCCCCCTCATCCTGTCACTCCATGCCCTTGTAAAATGTCCTTCCCCAGCTCTCCTGGAGCCCCTTTAGGCACTGGAAGGCTGCAATGAGCTCTCCCCGGAGCCTTCTCTTCTCCAGGCTGACCACCCCCAACTCTCCCAGCCTGTCCTCCCAGCAGAGGGGCTCCAGCCCTCCCAGCATCTTTATGGCCTTCTCTGGACCTGCTCGGACAGGTCCATGTCCTTCTGCTGTTGGGGGCTCCAGAGCTGGAGGCAGTACTCCAGGTGGGCTCTTGCTTACCTTTGGGTCTTTTCATAACACCTTAAAACTAAGGAGTTCTTGTGAAGCTTGAACTTACCTGAACTCAAGATTCCTATTTTAAAATAGGCTCAGTGCTTGCCTGTTAAAAAACGAAGTTGTATTTGGAGCGATTTAAGGAATAATATCCTGTTCCATGGAAAGTAATCCCTGCTATTCATGCAAAAATAATGCTTTTAAATCTGAACTTTAAGTCAGATAATTTACTAGAGGAACAATTCTTTTTTTTTTTGTTGCTCCAGTGTTAGTCATTACGCAAAATAAAGTTGACTTAATGCAAATAGAACCTGTAGCGTGTTCATCTAGAGAAAGCATATAAATTATGAGACGTGTCTTCTATTTCAACGTAGTTCATTGGCAAATGTAGACAGACGTGTCTACTGTCATATAAACAGTTTGGTCTTTAAGCTACATTTTTTTCCCTAAAAGATTGACATTTGCTGCTTTTCCCAGATAACAGCAGCCAACATTGTCTTATCAGGAAAAAGGAGTTCTGTAAGTCCGGGAGAAGATAAGAACAGCTTTGAATAATGGAGCGATGGTGCGAGTTTGCAGCAAGGCCTTTGTGTTTGGGAAAGGATTAAAGACTAAAGAACTTCCCAGTGAGCTGGCAAAATCGGCCCTTTTCCCGCATAAAAATTCTCAGTAGCTTAGAAATATGAGCTTCGGATAAACGTGTTAAATTACACAGCTTGTTATAAAAAGCTCCTATAAAAAGTTCCTAAATTTAAAAATTATAAAGCTGTCTGCAATACAGAGAATATTTCAAAATTGTGGGGTTTTCTTTTTAAGAGAAATTCAAGTCTGTTTTCACTTTCTGTTCCTCATGTGGGCCCTTATCGGTACCACTGAGCCTCTGTTGCAGATGTAATCCCTATAATTTGTTAAATTTTATCTAACTTTTAAGAGAAGGTACCCAAGAATATTTCCTTAAAATCTCTGTAGAAATCGCTGTTTTGCATTTCTTGTGTCTCTCAGTGCGTATCTACCCCCTCAACAAGAAAGATTTTCCGGATGTCAGTGATGAATACGCTATGGCACGTGATGATGGATCGGCCCAGTTAGTTCCAGCTCTCCTATGAACGTGATTACCAAGTATGTCACATAGTCCTTATCGTAAATTCTGTTAAAATATTTTTGTAGCTAAAAGGGAGTTCTACTCCCTTTTCTCCTCCTGTCCTCTACTGTCCTCCTACCCCGCCTGCTGCTGTTTTCCTTCTTTACAAACTGAAGCTACGCTTTCCTGTTCCAGAAACTGCTCCTTGCATTTAATGTCTGGGATGCTCTTCTCTTTTCTCCCAGATGTGTGAGCTCGTTGCTTCTGCGGTCAGCGCTAAAGCTGATTCTCCTTTCTAGTTTTATCTTCGTATTTCTGGTTGCTGAAAATTAAAAAAAAAAAGATCAACACTGCCCATGTTTTAGGATAAACAGAATTTAATCTGTGATTATTCGAAAGAAAAGGGATCCAAAAGCAAGAGCCTCAGGAAATGCCAGAAATACCGTTTCCAGCCATATTATTCTAATACAGCTCTGCGCATACCGCTCACTGTGAGCCCGTGCGCTATCTTCTTCGAATAACACTGCGCTTAAGCTGATCCATTTTTCTCTCCTTGAGTAAGCAAGAAATTATTAGTGGTGTTTATTACTGTATCGGGTGAATATGTGAGTACTTTGCTTGCCAATACGTTGTTTTATGCCTTGCATTTCAGAACGAGACAGCTACGAGAAACAGAGGGGATGTACAAACGGGATCAGTCAAGTACCACAGCAAAAGCGCTGCCCTTGTTACCTCGCCCAGTTGCACTGGTAGAGATTCGCCGTCACTTAGGATATTTCTCAGCAAAGGGAGACCACTGGGGACTTTCTGCAGAACGTGAACCGCGGGAGAGGTGACGGTCTAGGAAGGGTAACGCTGGGAAATAACCCAGCCAAGCTGTAGTTGAGCGTAGGGGTGAAATTATCACTGTTTTTGTGTAAATTGCATGACTGGAGGGAAACAATAGAGATAAAAGACATAGACAGTAAAGTTCAAGTATGAAAACAATGCTTGCAGAACATAAACAGGTCAGCAGGAAACTAGCACGAGTATTTCCAGTGTTATTTGGAGAGGTAAGTGTTAGTCTGGGATTCTGTATAAATTGTGTTCTGATCTTCCATTTTCTGTTTGAAAAGACTGAGAGAGTTGGGGGGGGTTCAGCCCGGAGAAGAGAAGGCTCCGGGGAGACCTTAGAGCCCCTTCCAGTGCCTAAAGGGGCTCCAGGAGAGCTGGGGAGGGACTTTTTACAAGGGCACGTCGTGATGGGATGAGGGGGAATGGCTTCAAACTGGAAGAGGGGACATTTAGACGAGATATCAGGAAGAAATGTTTCCCTGTGAGGGTGGTGAGCCCCTGGCGCAGGGTGCCCCGAGAAGCTGTGGCTGCCCCATCCCTGGAGGTGTCCAAGGCCAGGTTGGACGGGGCTGGGAGCACCCTGGGCTGGGGGGAGGGGGCCCTGCCCAGGGCAGGGGGTGGGACTGGGTGGTCTTCAAGGTCCCTTCCAACCCGAACCATTCTGGGATTCTATTTTCTGTTTGAGACCTGAATTCCTCACAGCAAAATGTAACGTCCCTGAGATTATTTTCAGAAGGGGCTATTCTGCCTCTTAGACCCATCTGTACATTCAGCATCTCACTTTGGGGGAGGGAGAATCCACTCGGAACGCAGAACTGCAAAGTTAGAGTTGTCATGTCTCTTGTTTTATGTTTGTCAGCATTGAACTTTGTCAGCAATTTTTTTTTCACTCAGGTACTATTTTCAGTAAATATCTTTTTCAGTATTTCTTATCTTAACGACCTGAAAATTATCAGCAAAAATTATCGTGTCACAAGATAATTGCCTCTTCCAGAACATTTATAAGTAGATTTGGATTTGATGTTTCTACTTTCTAGCGGTAACTACACCACTAATTCTGTGGAAAAGATATTACGCGTTAAGTCTCTGTTCTAACAGCCTTCTGGTAAGTTTACTTCTGCTTTTTGTTGTCTTTTCTGCTTTATTTTTTTTCCCTGCCAGCTTTTCTTCTGAGTTTTTGCTGGCAAACAGTGAGCCTATCAGTATGTTATCTGACCCTTAACAAAATGTCACTCTAGAAATTCCAGAGAACTGTCTGCAAGAAAAATTGCAAAAACAATTTGCAAATTGCAAAACAATTTTATCTTTTCACTTCCCTTTTACCTTTCTTAGGTCAGACACCGGGTTCTTTTTGGCGTGTTAGCTCTATAGGTGTTGTGATCCTTTATGGAGAATATTATTAAATGGAGAATAGTATTAAACCGAAATTCCCGCCTGGATACCCCTTTACAATGAAGCTGCTGAGGAAGGCTTCTGCTTCTCCTTTTGAGTCCTTTGATGGTACTGCATATCGAATGTTTATTTGATGTGGAGAAAATCAGATGTCTGTCACAGAAAAGTGCAAAAAGACAATATAGATAAACTCGATGGACTCTTAGGAATGTGCCTCCTCTCCACAGAACTGCAGAAACTGCAACTTTAAACCGAGCGCAGCACCCTTCAAAGGGAACTTCGTGTCGTGCTGTCAGTGGTGGAACATAACTTATTGCTTCGTACTTAATAACAACTTTGACTTAGGGGTAATGATTTTACATTTAAAGTCCCATTAGAGAGATAAACACCTTTAAACTGACCACTCAGCTCACTTAACCGTGGTGTCTGTTTAGTATGAAGGACTTTATGCATCTTTTCCTCTTTATTCGGGTTTCTGAGGCCCTCTGTCTGGTACTGAGCTTTAACAACTTGTCTGCCTGAGACCTTAAGGCTACTCAGAAGTCTCTTTGAAATTGAGGCAGATCCAGAGCTACTTACTTACGCCGCTGAGATTGCATCAGACGACCTGCGAGGAGCAGGTACCATTGCAAATTGGAGTTACTGTTGAGGTTCCTGTCAGCAGAGGCAATCGTTTCAGCCTTTTCTTGGAAAAGCAACCCAATAAAGTATTACTCAAACGTCTGTCAACAGAGCCTCGAGGGTCTAACCCGCAGCTACGCTGGAACCCCCTAATGAAGGACAGCTGGTCCACACCGCCTCTGCGTACCGGAGGCTTCAGCACTGCTTTGATGTATAGGGTAGGGCACATTGTGACAATACAATTTTCTAGAAAGAATCTGTCCGACGTAAATTACGCCGTCTGTTTAACTTTCCTCCGCAGGGCTACTTTGTTATTTACCTTCAGAGTCTTAAAATGCTCTGCATCCAAATGTATCGTGTGTTTCTTTAAAGCTGCTCAAACCCGCTGTGCTAGTTTTTGCTTGTGAAGCAATTAAGTATTTCATAATTTCTGAGATAAGCAGAAGCCTTCTGATCTGCTTTCCATACCCCTGTCCTGTAGCGAGCCAGCAGAACCCAATTCCTTTTCCAAAATGGTAAATATTCCACTGTTTATCCATAATATTCCCCGTGGCTTCTTCCTCCGCTTCATTTCAACGCGTGTGCTTGCTATTCCAACCTCTTCTCGAAGGGCTGGCTTTGTTTCCTTTAGGTTCACCTTCTTTTTAGGTACTCAGATGCTTCCAGAGGTTTTTCAGAGCTCGGGGGGATCTAAAAGTTGAGAGCTAATTAAAACTAAGGTTTCACATGGCATTTCCAAATGGGGTAAAAGGGGGAAAGTGAAAAGCTGGGTTGGTTTTGTTTGGTTTGGGTGGGGTTTTTTGTTTTTTTGGTTTTTTTTTTTTTTTTTTTTTTTTTACAAAATAGGGGATAATCGTTGTCACCTCAGTAGAGAGTTTAACTGCTGCTGTAGACTAGAGAGGGGATAGTTCAGTTAGTTGGAAAAAGCATAAGAAAGGCCATTAATAATAGTTTATAGTGCAGGACAGCATCTTATAATTACTACTATTCTAGTAATAACCTGAAGCATTAGCATTACCTTGGGGAGAAAAATTCTGAATCCCACAGGAAACAGGATCTTTGTCTCCTCATTGGGTTTTCTGGTTTTAAATGGTGTTACAGTTAAGAAGCTTAAAAGTAAACACCTAATAATTTAAAGCTATTGCTGAACCTGAAGGTTTTGTTACACTGCTGTTCATTTTACTGTTCAAATTTGACTTTTATGGATTTCTTGCATTGCAAAAATCCTGTGCTTTCTCTTTTGTAGCCTTCCTGTAAGAATCCCTGTCTCTTTGTTTCAAACAGCATCTAGAAACTGTTGAGAACAGTTTAAATCGTCAATTGCTTAAGAAGCGAGTGTCTCTCGTGGCATCGCGAGGCAGGATATTTTTTGGAACGTGAGTATATACAACCGGCGTCCTTAATTTCTCAACCTTGTAGTTTGAAATCCTGACCAAAGTAGGATCAGGGATAGCTGCCTTACACTAGTGTCACCTTCCTGAAGAGGGTGTAGAAGGTGGGCTTTTTTTTCTTTTTTTTTTGTAGGTGGAGGGTGGTTAGCTGCTGTGGAAGACCTTGTATAATGCTGAGTAATACCTGGCCACGCCAGGGACCCTTTTTCAATGTGTACCCACACTGAGGTGTTTCTTCGCGGTTTGAAGGCGAGTTGGCTGCAGCAGGGCTGTGCTGGGTGCTGAGGCCCCGAAGGAGGCGCCACCCTGAGAATTGTTGACCGACTGTGTGTACATAGATTATTTTTTTTTCTTTTTTTCCCCAATACCTGCAACCCTACATTCGTTTTTTTCATATCTCCAGGTATTGTTTTAGGTTGCCCTGATCCTTCTTAGCGTGTGTGGTATAACTTCTGGTAAAAACTTGAGGTACACTCTAAGAGGTAGAACCATAGAATCGTTAAGGTTGGAAGGGACCTTTAAGATCATTGAGTCCAACCATTAACCTGACCTGACAAAACCACTTCTAAACCATATCCCCAAGTACCACGTCTGCCCTTTTTTTAAACACCTCCAGGGATGGCGCATCCACCACCTCCCTGGGCAGCCTGTTCCAATGTTGGAGCGAGAAGGTCTCCCCTCAGCCTCCTCTTCTCCAGGCTGAACACCCCCAGCTCCCTCAGCCGCTCCTCACAGGACTTGTCCCCCAGACCCCTCACAGCTCCGCTGCCCTTCTCTGGACACGCTCCAGCGCCTCAGTGTCTGTCTTGTAGTGAGGGGCCCAGAACTGAACACAGCACTCGAGGTGGGGCCTCACCAGTGCCGAGCACAAAATATCCGAGTTGGTTTGTTTAACAAACTAATAAAAGTGTTTTAAAAACCTCTATGGATTTTATGCAGATTTTTGGCTCTACTGTAATTTTCCTTAGGTTTTCTGTATGGCTTCTGTGCTTGAAAGCTAGGTGAGATTTAAGCTACACGCGCATTGTTCTTCTCTGTGCTGAGGGGCTTTGCAGTGTTCTGCTATTGGTGAAGTAGCTTGAATTATTCCAACCCTTACTTTAACAGTGACCTCTTCTTATACTGGCTTGTTATTCAGAATTTGCTAGTGTTTACTGATGCACTTCCTAATGACATAAGAGCTACTGCAATTATCCCTTATATTCGGAAAAGAAAACATCGTAACTGCGACGTGTCTGGCAAACTTCTTTTTTGAAGGGCTGTTCCTGTAACTGGTGCAGTTGTATCTTTGCTGATGCGAAGTAAGTTTAATAACATGTAAGTTTTGTCATCCTCCTCACACATGTTAATAAAGTTATATTTTAAGCAATGAAAAAAATGTCGCTTTTCAACATAAAATATTTTTCTCGCTGAAAACATACCACTTCTGATAATTGCTGAGGGGTATGTGAATACATTTCTAAATACAGAATGCATTGAAGACTCAAAATTGGCTGTGATAAAAATGTTCATGTAATTGGATTGCCTATTCTAATGTAAAATAATAGTAATAATATACCAGAAAATCCTTTTTTCTATTTTTCTCCTCTGTTTTTCCGTTCAGAAAAAAATAACCAGGCTGGCAATAGCCAGCCAAATTACTGATGCACAATACTCCAATGTGTTTTCTCCCTTTTAACGTTTAGTACTATTCTTATGTCTTCAAGAGTGTATTTTACATATTTCCCATAGATTTGGAAGGCATTATGCACTCTGTGGTACCCGCCTGTGATTGCATCCCGTGAATAACAGGTCTCGGGCGTACGGCAGGTCGCAGTCTTGCTGACTGGTTTTAAGAACTGTGAAGAAAGAGGCAACTCCAGAAAGTGCCGCTGCCTGTTCATCTACGCGTGTCCACCCCAGTCCCTTTTCTAGAGCTAGAAAACCTGAACTGATGATAAAAATCTGAAATGCGGTAAGGAAATTGGATGATTAAATTATTTGAACTCTAGACTTGGAATTTAATAGGCTGAATCAACATGGAACCAGTGGTAGCTGACAAAAAAAGCATTGGCAGATAAACTACAAACAATATTTCATATAATTTAAGGGAAAAAGGTCCAAATTAGTGTTTATTTTTAAGTACTTCAGAAAAAAAGGTCAAATTTGAGGAATCGTTAACAAAACAAATGTTATTGAATGCCTGTTGAGACCAAATCACAATGATCGGAAAGTAATCACTCTAAAAGTAACTGGGCTGTTTTCGTTCACTAAATTACGTAATAGTAGATGTTTTCCTGGCTCCAAAGCGTGAACTCCCAGCATTGCCAGTGGAAATCTCCGTTACCCATCTGTTGTTCTGAGGTAAAGAGAAATATTTGTCTCTGTAAATACGCAGAGAAAGCAACCTGGGATCAAGGAAGGTGTTGGCTGGTGCAGAGGGTACATGAGCATTATTCAGGCGTTGTGCCCACAGAGCATTTAAGCTAATTTTCCTTCTAATTAAGTAAACCAAAAATATATATATATATATAGTAAACTAGAAATATATCACTCACATAGAACATAATGGGAGTGACTGAGCTGCTTGCTAATCGAAGCAATCAGTCAAGATAATGAGGGAGGATTTTGGAGGGAGCAGGAGGGGGCAGGGGAGACCCTCAGAACCTCGTTGAAGGCAGAAGCGTGCTGAGTGGGAACGGGCTCGGCGGGATTTCTGTTGGGTTGGCAGAGAAGAAGTTTTGCGCTCGGGAATGATGGTTGAGAAGTTCATTGTCTGTATTTGTTACGCTGAGCCGTCTCACACTCTCACTTAGCGTGTTTTTCTGATCTACAGCACTGGCAGAATAGATATTGACTTCAGCTGGAAGAGTAACTGCAAGTTCTAATTTAAACGGAATTGTTACTTTGGGGGGGAATTTTTGCTTGTGTGCTGTAGTTCTTACAACTAAGAATGTGAGCTGGATGGCGTTCAGCCCTCATTTATCACTCCTGCAGACCCCTTTTACAGCTGGATTTTCAAATCTGGTTTTAAAGTTCATTTAACGTGCCTTCCGGAAAGTAAATATGTCAGTAAGTTTTGGTTTATTTTACATACTCAGGATAGTTCAACTTTGTACAAACCTATACTGCACTCCAATTTTATTCAGAGTTGCTCACGACTAGTTTCATTTCAGATCATGGAAAGTGATTCAGAAACACCTGGAGCCAAGATTTATATCCATACCTAAATTCTGAAAGCACTGTGTTTTTACAGCTCTTTAGAGGAAAGGCAAGAACTGCATTAACACTTGTTAGAGCAACAGTTAATGCAATGCTGACTAGAACTTCAAACCCCCAAATATTAATGTTAAAATGTTAAAAAAAAAAAAGGGGGGGGGTCAGAAAGTTTAAATATTTGTTATTTAATGAAGGAAATTTACTCTTTCTTCTGTTGAAAAAAAAAATCAGTCATGTTTTAAGGCATTTGAGGGACATTGTAGTGATGCGAGCAAGGCTTGCTGCTTTGTTTTCTGTCGATCTGGTATCGAAAATAAAGACCTCAAGTCCTCCTGAAAGTTATTTCACTGGAATACATATGTGCAGATTTTAAATCCTCACAGATTATGTACACAGAATCACAGAATAGTCAGGGTTGGAAGGGCCCTCTGGAGATCATCCAGTCCAACCCCCCCGCCAGAGCAGGGTCACCTACAGCAGGTTGCACAGGACAGCGTCCAGGCGGGTTTGGAATGTCTCTAGAGGGGGAGACTCCACAACCTCTCTGGGCAGCCTGTGCCAGTGCTCCACTCAGAGACTTGGAAAGTGGTTTGTTTCTCGAAGAATTGAAACATCTCATTCTGACTGAAAGTTACCTTGTGCTTAGCTTTTTCTTGTGGCAGAGATTGAGGCACAATGCGTTGGAAATCCGTGTTTCAAGTTGCAAGGATTTGAAAACGTCTAACTTGGAGTGCTTTTGTATAGTAATGTATCAGTTGGAAAATTTGTGTCTGCATAAAGCCGTCCTGATGCTTAAATCCTTCTCCAGAGATGAAAATGACACTGTGTGTGGCCTCAGGCCCCGTAATCTACTCTGTGTAATTCTCTTACTTAAAGCAGATAGTGGAAGGCCACCAGTTATAGAAATTTTGTCAGGTTTCAGCGCTCCAGGCTGCTTTTCCAAGCTTTAAAATTAGCGCAGTGATGCCATCTTTTGCTCTCTTTAGTAAATCTTGATCTGCTGGAATTGTTGCTCGTCACTGATGACGCTCCGTTCAGTATCGTTTCACTTGAGTCAGGGTGATAAATCATACTACGCAATTTCTCTGAAGAGTATAAAACCATTCCAACGCTACATCTGTTAAGAATATAACGCTAGTCTTTCCATGCGGCAGAATGTTGAAGATTTAATCATAACAGCGCCATTTAGAGGTCTCCATTCATGTATTTGGATATTTGAACCAAGAAAGATGGGTTGCTTCCTGAATGAGAAACAAATATGTCTTGGGATAATCTCTTCTAACCAAGCTGTTTTCTCTACGAAATGGGATTTTGAGATATAGTTGTTTAAAATACCTTCAGGAACTTGAAAGCAACAAGTCTTTCCAGTATTTCTACAGCTGTGTGAAATGTTTTGCACGTAAAAATGAAGGTGATCAATTATGGTTTCACAAAAGGGGCGAGCAAATTCTATTAAGACTGTCAGCAAAAGTTGTTTTTGTAACTTTCTTGAAGAGGGTAAAACTTTTTCTGTTAAAAATCACTACAAAATAAATGAAAATGATGTGTTTGATTTTTTTCATTTATTTTTATAATGACATTGTGATGCATTACTTTGGTTTTCTCCAGAACGTAGTTAGGGAGGCAGACAAAATTTCTTCAAGTATTTGAGGCAACTGACGAAAATTGACAAATCTCTCTCTAAATTGATCTTACTCTCTTCTTTTCTACTGTCTAAATCCCCAGGACTGATTTATATGTGTTGTCTCCCCTGCTTGTATCCTTTTCTCCACTCAGTCTAGTTTGTACTATGACCAGGTTGTCTTCTTTTGCAGCCAATGTCACATTAGTTCTCTTTCCAGCTTAAAGAGCTGGAATGTGTTTTAGACCTTATTTTATTCACTGCAGAAATATTTTTAGTGTGCTTTTTGTAATATGTAAGTCTTCAGGTACTGTTATGTTTAAAAAAACCCCTCAGTGCTCATTGTTGCCCTCTTCAGGGCATCGATCCAAAACCTGTTGAAAAGCTTTATTTGGTCACAGTTCAGAGAAGTGGTGTTTTTATTCCCCCACTAAGCCTTTTTCTGTTGTTGTTTTCTGAGTACTGAATCATAGAATCATTTTGATTGGAAGAGACCTTTAAGATCACCGAGTCCAACCATTACCCCAACACTGCCCAGCCCACCGCTAGACCATGTCCCTCAGCACCACGTCTGCCCGTCTTTTAAATACCTCCGGGGATGGCGACTCTACCACTGCCCTGGGCAGCCTCTTCCAGTGCTGGACAACCCTTTCTGTAAAGAATTTTTTCCTCACATTCCTAAACCTTCTCTTAACTTGAGGCTGTTCCTTTTTGTCCCATCGCCCGTTACGCAACAATCATGCAGTAGATTTGGAGCAATCCATTTGGAGATTACACTGTAATGCTTACGGATGATTTCACACTCAATTTTTGTAAATATTGAATATTGGATTGCAGGGTAATTGATTTTATGCCCGTACAAGTCTTTTATAGTGCTTTTTACCTGGTCATTTGGCCTAGAATTAGAAGATGTAAGATGAGCATAGATGCGCTGGGCAGGGCAATTGTCAGGAAATTAAGAGGGACTGCGTTTCAGAAAGCATTTTACAGCAAAAAATGAAGCCTTGCGATGAGGGGAGAGGCGACTGTTGTACGGCTCCATCTACCCTGGCAAGCACTGCAAGACTGATCCCTAAGGTGAAACAGTTGGGGGTGTGGACTCGGCATCCCCTACCGCGTGCGCTCCACGTGTTTGTGTGTGGGTCAGCCCCAGTCTGGCCCCGCAGGCTGCACACCTGCCAGCAGTGGGAGTCTTTTAGCTGTCCCCCCACCCCAACAGTTGGCAAACTCTTGCTTTTCTTAAATCTGACCAATTCCACATTCCAGAGCTATCTGTAAATTTGCCAAACATGTGACAAAAAATGCAAACAAATCTAGTTCTTCTTGTGAGGCCAGCGTGCAGTTAGCGGCAAATTCATTTCATATGTATATTCTGTCATCTTATGGTTTGTACTTTAAATTTCCCACCGTGCCTGTAGCTTGGACAAAATGATGAGCATTGGCCTGACTTGCAGGGTTGTGGACTGTTTTAAAATATCTTAACAGAGAAATATTTTCTGCCATTTCTCAAAATCCTGTGCTTATAGATGACTTGCTCTTCTTGGCATGTGTGTTTATTATTCATATATCTTTCACGAACTGAGTTGTTTTAACTGATTAAATTAAATCATGATATGTTCTCTTGCATACGATGGTTATTTTTAAGACAGCATCTATCTACTTTTTTTTTTTTGGTAACATCAGCTGTGTCTTATCTCCTCTTCGGGATATGAACAAAGGTGTTGCCTTATAAATTAGAATAATAGGAAGATTCAAAGGAGCTGTTAAACTAAATGCGAAGAAAGTTGGCATCAACTTAAGTTAGACTGCCTCAGTACAAAGCTGTCTCTCAAAGGCCACCAGAATTCAAATGAAACATTAAAATAAGATTTTCGATAGTCCAGAGCTCCACAGAATTGTACAACTATCTGTGTCCAGTCCTAACCAGTTCTGAGAAGCGTTTCACCCAGTTGATATCCCAAACCAACGGGCTCATTTACACCAAGTTTCTCGGGGCTTGCTCTGCTAGATGTCCTCGGAGCCCACTGACTGTGCTGATGGGCAAGGTGGGTGGCAGGACACGCCGTTTCTCTCGTGGCTGAGGATGTGTTGTAGTTTCCTCAGGGGTGGGAATGGAAATATGTGTCTCTGCTTCCAGGGACTGTCCTGACCACCAGTCTGTAGAACAGTTCACTCAAGGAGTGTGGTTTGTTTTTTTTTCCTGCTTCATAAAACCTTTCACTTGTTACTGCATTATATGTACAGTTATAAGCAGTCTTGGGAAGAGGAAGCGGAGTATAAACTGTGAGTTCCCTGATGGCCGGACCAGAGTTTCGTGGGTTTTATGTCATTGTGGCCCAGACAATTTCCTCTGGATTATTCATAAACATCATCACCGTGTGTGTTTTAAAAGAGAAAAGTGTCTCCCTTCCAATAACATGTATGTACAAAGATGATGAGGGGACTGGAGCATCTTTCTTACGAGGAAAGGCTGAGGGACGTGGGGCTTTTTAGTCTGGAGAAAAGAAGACTGAGGGGGGATCTTATCAATCCTTAAAGGAGGGTGCCAGGGGGATGGGAACAGTCTTTCTTCAGTGGTGCCCAGTGACAGGACAAGAGGTAACGGGCACAAACTTGACCATAGGAAGTTCCGCCTAAACCTGAGGAGGGACTCCGTTCCTGTGAGGGTGGCAGAGCAGTGGCACGGGCTGCCCAGAGAGGGGGGGAGTCTCCCACTCTGGAGCCATCCCAACCCCACGTGGACGCCGTCCTGTGCCACTGCTGGAGGTGCCCCTGCTCTGGCGGGGGGTGGCACTGGGGGAGCTCCAGAGGGCCCTTCCCACCCTCACCAGTCTGGGATGTATGTACTTGGGGCTTTGAGCGACCCAATCCAGTGGGAGGTGACCGTGCCCGGGGCAGGGTGGTTGGGACTGAATGATCTTTAAAGTCCCTTCCAACTCTAACCATTCTGCGATTCTACTTGTAACTTGGAGAGTGTTTTCATCTGTGGTCCCAAACAGAGGGAGGTGTCTTACTGTAGGTAAAACACCTAAGCCCTAAAGAAGACCTTTTTTCTATAATTGGCTCCTTCCAGGGAGTAGCTTAAAGGAAGGGAGGGGTGGCTGGGATCAGGGAGGGAAGGCACGGGAACGTCTCAAACCGGCTTTGCTGACTGAAGACAAGACAACGTATCATGTAACTACGCCTTAATACAGATGTTTGGATTCCTTTGTATTCCTTCGAGGGAGGAGCTGGTCAAGTGCTTAAGTGGTTCTGCAGCGCAACTTTTAGACGTGAAATTATAATTTATTAGACTGCAGGGTCCTTCACAGTTCCTGTCAGAATTAAGTACTCGTAGCAGTACAAAGGAAATTAATTGTTATAATTTATTTTAACACTTTTGCATGTTGCCCCAGACATAAGGCTGCGTATTGTCCTAACAAGCAATTATGGTATTAAAATAAAGTTATATGTAGAAAAGACCCAAACCCTTTATTATAACCCAAAAGGTAAGAAGTACTTTGGAGATAAGTCTGTGTTTTACTTTTTTTTCTCTTTTTTTTTTTTTCCCCTCAGCTTGAGCACAAAAGCATAAATTCATCACACTTGGCCAAAGAATTCCTATTCAGGAAAGGCGTTTTGTGGGGAATTAACTCTTCTCGCCGCCACTATGCACTTGGATCTCTAGTGCATGCCAGGTGCTTTCCTGACCTGGGACCTCTGTCCACACAGAAAGACGGAGGAAAACAGGTAAGATTATAAAGCAAATTTTAAATAATATCTTAAAGTAGAAGTGTGGGAAGAGGGGGGAGAGCTGCTTAGGGACATCGTTGTGTGATAGGTACTTGCAGGCAGTATGTGTGTCAATTTGCTGTTACCCAGCTTGGGCAGTCCTTGCCAAGAGAGATGATTTGCATCAGATTACTTTCCTCTGGTTTATTTTAACATTAAACTGTTTTACTCATTTTGTCTCCGTTCAAATGGCATAGTCCCAATTAAAAGGTGGATGCCTTTATTTGCAGAGAGCACGCTTTGTTCATCTGCTTTTCCCTCAACCGTTTCATGTTTTCTTAACTTTTTTTTTTTTTTTTAGTTGTCTTTTGAACACATGCTCACCTGCTCCGACGGATCCAAAGCTACTAATAAAAACACTCCTAAATATATAACAGATGCAGAAGCGAATATAAGTGGAAACAGTTGAATAAGGGAAGCAGACCCGGAGCTGTCATCAAGCTCTTCACAGTCACTAGATTTTTTTTCACCTGCTCATGCAGTGCTTGCTCAAGGCCTGTTGGCAGTGACTATGCATTTCATCTCTCACCATTTATTTTTTTCCCTCTGCCCCACAGGCTTTTTCTGAGAGTTTGCGACTATATTAGATTCATCTTTAAATCCTGCTAAATGTGCTAAACAATGTAAAGTGGTTGCCATTAAGAAGACAAATTTATGTGCTGCCAATATTTTTAACTCGGGGCCTCCTTCTAAAGTTCGTCCTTGGAGGCTCTCTGGAATCCCTCCAGCTCGCGAGAATCTGGCCTGGAAGGGTGCAGGCCAGCTCGGCGCGGGGAGCACCCAAGGGCTAGGACTTGGTCCGTTTGTTTTCCTGTAGAAAGAAAACGCATTTTTGGGAAGAAAGGTGGAAATGCCGTTCGGCAAACGTGTGTTATGCAGTGTTTTGAGTCTGAGGTGTGGTACTCTGAGATACACAAAACCTGTTGAAAATATCCTGATCCTCTGTGTAAACTTGAGAGCAAAAGAAATGGCATTTGTCTTTCTTCAAAACTGTTTTTGAAAGCAATCGGAGCTCGCTGTTCTCTGACCCGTTCCACATGCGAGAGTTGTGTTTACAGAGATTTTTCTGGATGTGTGAAGAAACTTCTGGGCAAGATGGCTTGAAGCAGTGTGTAGAGAAGTTTAGATTTGGTTACAAAAATGAGGACTCCAGAACTCATAATTTTAGGTGCATTCCTTTCCTTCCAGGAGTGTTCTCGGATCCCATTGAATGCACCAGGCTTTCCTGCCTTGTGTACTTTGTGGATACAAAAAAGAAAGTAGATGCTGTCAAAACAAGCTTACAATCCAACAGGTGATTTGAGATAATAAAATCAGTTCCGTTCTTCATTGCGATCTTTATCTCCATTAGTTGGTTGTAATAATGTGGTTGGACTGTAAACTCATGGTAGAAGGACCATGTCAGTGGCACACCGGCATGATTCTATTAACTTAAACCAGAACACTTAAATGGAACCAAATTGACAAATCCCTCTTAAGTTCTGCCTACGTGTCCTACAGCGTTCCAGTACAGTGCTGGGCAGTGGAATGTGGTATAGATACAAGCAACTTTTTAGAAGGTTTTCAGGGACATGTGATCTGACTGTCTCTGTCAGCAGCATGGAGAACACGTCCCCAGTTCAGAGATCCCCAGAGTACAGACAGAAAAACGACTTTGGTCTCCTTCCCTTTCCCTGTCCCCTTTCCACTGTCCACGTGATGGAGTCACCATCTCTGGAGGTGTTTAAAAGACGGGCAGACGTGGTGCTGAGGGACATGGTTTAGTGGTAACTTGGCAGTACGGGGTTAACGGTTGGACTTGATGATCTTAAAGGTCTTTTTCAACCAAAACGATTCTATCAAGTGGCATGCAGCACTCCAGCAAATAGTTGCAGGGTTGTTTTTTTTTCCAACTAAATGAACCAAGAACATTTCTGCTGTTGATTGGTGCCTGTTCAAAGGCGTTTTGTAGTTTGAGGTGTTGATTGAATTGATCTATCTGTGTTCAGTGTGACTGCTTCATTTTCTTTCTGGAACTGAGCTACGGGGTCCTCTACTTTCCATTCCACAGACCTCTGGAAACCACACATCTGTCTTTGTCGTGCAATCCAGTGATCGCTTGCCTCTGCAGAGACAGGGCAGGACAGTCATGAAGGTCAGTTTGGCGGTGGCTCGTGAAACTGCTGTTCTTGTTATTCTGTGCTCTGCCTTTCCCCTGCTGACTATATGCCTTTAAAGATAAAAGTTCAAACTAGCTCTGCCACAGACAGACCCGTTTCTCTGTGGACATGTGCTCTGTACCGGGCATACAGACAAACTGCAATTAGACCTTCACCCTCCTTTGTTTGCAGCCTCATTAGTTCTATATTCTTCCAAAGTTCTAAATATGCATAGAAATAACTGTGCACTAAACCATATGGATCCAGGTGCTGACCTCAGGTACATCACTGTAAATCTAAACAGTAACCGTTATCACTTGGATTTATGCTAGAGCTATTAAAATAAAGAACGACAGTGATTTATTAGTGATGAACAGAGGTTTTATGGCCATGTCAGGCTTGCATGAGTTTATAAGGTTGTTTAAGTACCGATACTCACAAGTTTAACTCGTTCTTTTATTATGTGTAAAGGAGTCTATGGCAGGTCTTTCATTGCACAGTAAGTGAATGGTATCTAAGAGTACATTAATTAAACATTCTGTTATTTGAGGAAATGGCTTGTTGGATTTTCTTTAAAGTCTCGGAGCTCTTGTACAGTCCTTAATTCAATCAATTTATTCTATTTTTATTTAACCTTTTAGTTTGATATGAGTATTGCTGTTGCACGAGAATATCCTTGGCTCAAAGGAAGAGCATCGGCAGGAGCGCGAGCATCTTTGGGATTCCTTTCAGGGATACAGATGTGCAGGTGCTCAGTGGGATACATCTCCTGACCACCTGCAGAAATTATAACCAACATTCAACGACAAGGAGGGGGTGGTGTGGCGCAGGGAAAACTGGTTTCGGGGTGATGATCATGATTCAGAATTAACACTACCACTTGGCCTATTGTCTTTTCATTCTTTGTGTTGTTTCAAGCTGCACTGAAAAGGAGGTAATAGATAAATAGATTTGCATACGTAGAAAGACTAATATGCGAGAAGAATAATCACTTCATTCAATAAAAACTTTTGGATAGGTGGTTTAAATATGTATTGAGCATAAAATACTGTAATCGTGTCTTTTAAATAGCATCTAAATAAATTAACATTGTAGGATATGCTTATTTACCACATTAATGAATGCTTTGAACATTGTAAACGTTCCGTAATGTGCAAAAATGAGACTCTTGCGAGAAAACCACCAGTAAAATAATGTGAATTTAGAAGTCACAGAAAAGGCAGGAATGACGGCTCTTACAAGGCCTGGTACTGCACCGCTTGAGTGTGTGGCAATACCCCTTGTGCAGTAATCACCCACTCCCTGGGTAAACCGTACAATTTCTTTTTAAAAGAGCACCACAGTCATTTCAGATTTAGGAGAATTTGAAGGCTCGAGCTGTATTTATGGACCAGAGCACATCAAAATCATAATTTGTAGGAGGAATGCTTTAAAAATAAATCCTTTTAAAAAGGTCCCGGATTTCTGCATCCTGAAAAACCGTTTGGTGTCCAAGTGTGCAGCCCTGAAGGAGTTGTGAGCGCGTACGATTCTGCCACTAATATCAGCAACATGTAGAAAGGAGGAATTTCCCTGAGAGACACATATGAATAAATGCAAAGTCAAGGCCCCAAAGCAGCGCAGAAATACTTAGCTGTCTCGATGTCTACAGCTTTTTAGAACAGATCCTACTTTTACTTACCTGAAAGGGGTTATTCCCATCTTGATGAGCATATATAAAACTTTTATGAGTTCCCAAGAATCTGTGAGAAATTACGCAAATATACTGTGGGGAAAAGGGGCGCAAAATCTCATAAAGGTGGATGTTTAAATGATACAGAGGAATTGTGAACTAATATCAGATCCTTATTGAACAGAGCACGGAGCCGCGGTCTTTTCTGACACGCTGAGTTGAAAGCTCTAAAATATTAAAGTGATTTCTGACATCCAGCTCTAAGGCAATAAAAATAGATCTTTGGATTTTTATGTAGGAAGACCGGGCTTATAGAATAGTAATGGCCCTCAGGAGGATGCTGCAGGTCTGCAGACGTGCCGTTTCCAGTGCCCGTGTCGTTTCCAGTGCCCGTGCCGTTCTGAGCACAGCGGGGAGACCGTGGGGGCTGTGCCACAGAAGCCGCCCTCAGCACTGAGCACAGGCACGGCGGGACTTGTCTGGAGGGCTTGCTTTGCCATCAGCTGTCACCGTGGGCTCTGTGTGCCGCAGCAACTTAATCCTGTTTGGAATGAAAGCGTTAAAGATGTCCCAAAGTAGTTTTAAGAGCAGGGAAGAAAGGGTAGATGTGGTACTTGGGGATATGGTTTAGAAGTGGTTTTGTCAGGTCGGGTTAATGGTTGGACTCGATGGTCTTAAAGGTCCCTTCCAACCTTAACGATTTTATGGTTCTATGATTCTAAAAAGAAAGACCTATCATAAGAGGTGGCATTACTCTTGGATATTCATTCTTGGCTGATATGTCTTTGGAAGAAGGGCAAGGTAGTAATCTAAACAGAACTGCCCATTTTTTAAATTATTTCTTTTAAAAGTAGATTTCTTCCACAGCAAACCCACCTTCTGGTTATCTCTGCATGAACAAATGATGAATTAAATAAAAAATATCATGAAGGGAGAGAAGCGTTCTTTGAATTGGAAGTGGTTTTGTCAAAATCTTGAAGGGTGCTGTTTGCTTTTACTTCTAGCTTCTTTTGTTATGATCTTTTTCCTCTAAAAAAAGGCAAGAAACAAGATTTCTGAAGGACACAGACTTCATCTTGCGTTCGTTACACAATATCAGCATTCCAGTTTATAGTCTGACAAAGAGATCAGGAAATAAAAGTAGGAACATGAAACTTCTCACCTACTTTTTAACATCAAATAAACCTTTGCAGGCAACTACAGAAGGGTTCAATCCCTGAAAAAAAATATTCGTTATTCTCCAAAGCCAAGCAAGCTATTTGATAGACTTGAGAGAGTCTTATGGAGCACAGCAGAGCCCTCAGAGATGTCCTGCAAATGATTGGTTATTTAGGGCCCAAATAACACTGCTGTGTAAATTACAATTCATGCAGTTATCCTGGTAACCAGGTTACCCAGAGGGAGTAGAAAGTACAACAAGAGAGTTAAACAGTCATCTCAAAATACTTTGTTTGGTTCTAATTCTCTACAGTCAAACCGACACAGAGTCAACAAGTCCAAGTTGAAGCCGGGAAACAGTTTCTGCTGATCAATACATCACCATTAATTTGATATTTGAACACTATAAAACTATTAAGAATCGACAATGGGGTCAGTTTTGGTGAATTTGTCCTGTTGCTCTGCTTTTCCAGGTTGCCGCTTTCCTTGTGCCTGGGAGCTCCGCGTCAAAGCATCTAGGATATTTGGCATTAGCATGTATAAAACAATTTGTACCAATATATTCTATAAATTGAGAGGCAAGTCTACTCATATCAGCACATGAGTGATGAGATACTGGACTGCATGAAACAGAATGGAGTACTTCCGTCTGCAGTTAAATAGGTAAAATAATTTAAGAATGGCAGATAGTCATATTTATATGTAATGTATGGTCATCTAAAGATCAGCTTATCTTTTTCCTAATAACTGCTGGTAATTTGTGTTAAATTGGTCTCTTCCCCTGTGTGACACCTATATAACGGTTTCTGCAGTATTATGTGGAATTATACATACTCCTGGAGACAGGGAGATCTAACAGTGATTGTACTGGACAAGACGGGAAGATGATTAATTTCATGATACATAAGGAGGAAAATCCTGTCTTCATTTAGGATCAGTTTTCAAGAGAAGTGACCAAGTGCAGCTGTCAGGGACTTCCCATATAATTATTAGCCATGTAGAAATGTATTCTTACGGTGTTCTGCTGTGCTGTGATTTTTAACTGCAGAATTTGCCTAACGAATAACAGAGCACTATGGTTTGGTTTGGGGTTTTGGGGAGGGTTTGGTTTTTTTCTTTTTTGTTAGGCATGTGAAGCACTTCCACTATTGCATGCACGGATTTAAGTTTATGCTTGTCCCTAAGGTCTGAAGGATTCCACTCATGTGCTTCCTATCAAATATATTAAGAAGCACCGTATGTTTTTATATATACAGCAAACGATGAATTCTGAAGGTCTTCAAATTTATCTGAGCTAAACTCAGGATAGAATTTCTTTGGGTTTAACTGAATTCTGAGAACAGAATTCTTATTTTTCTTTGTTGTTTTTCTTTGTTTTCAGGGCAACGCATTTCACAGTAGCATTACATAGTTGTAATTTCCTTCCCAGCCCAGTTGGGGAGGTACAGCTGAGATTTGGTCTGCTCTCAGGATGTGCCAGGTGATAATTACCTTGCAGCGTATTTACCATCAGCGCACTACATTCTTCCAAAATATTTCTGTATATTCAACAACACTGAGAGAAGTGACCAAATCGCCCTAAAGCACGTGAAACTTGTTAATAACTCTTCACAAAGCCAGACATCCATTACTCCGATTAGATATCTGTCTGTTGATACAGGAATATTTGGAAAGAATAATAATTCTGTACACATACCATGTATCTGTCGGATTATCTATTGCTACAGTAATACAGACACACACGTGCACAGATGTATGTGGCTCTGCTAAAGTAATCATATCGTATAAAGAAAATGAATTCAAGGAATAAGTGACCAGGTACAAATAGTTAAATGTAAATCTCCCTGTTACCAGTCTGATTTTACTGAGAATTGGGTTGGTTCCCTTCTAGATTTATTAAAATTAATGCATTTTATGCTGTCATTATTTGTCCTCAGATTTCACCCAAGGGGATCTTGGTTTTCTGGGCACTTTAATCCAGTCTTTCCTCCCATGACAGATACCTATTTTTTCTAAAAGCTGGATCTGTGACAAAAATACTAGCACTATATTTTATAATTTCATCATTAATCTTTGGAAGAGCCTGACAATGTCATTAGTTTTGTGATAACGCAACGAGAAGATAGCACACATGACAACATGTATTTGTTTAATTTATATCACAGAAACAAAATTAGCTCATGACAACACTTTGCAAATGCCTGGGGTATCCCAGTCTGTCCATACAGGCATGATATGCTTGCCGGAGTTATTTGACGGGCAAGTATCCGATGCATGCTATGGCCAGGAAACAGCGGTGTCCAGCCCTTTACCAGCCTCACTCCTATTGTGCCCAATTCTGTGTTTGCAGTGGAAATGATTTGCTGAAGACTTATTTACGTGCACTATTAAAGCATGTTACGTGTTGATCGAGACAGACGCGGCGATAGCTGGCATGTTAAGGTACAGCATGGATGTTTGGTCTTAGACCTGCCGCAGTTACTGTGTGCATATACATCTTAGCGTGCAAATGTTTGAAAAGATTGACTGTTTCTGTTCAGTAGTTATCTTCATGTTTGTTATAATTTATTGAATTTTAATAAAACGGGTGTTTTCAGAGTTTCTCGCGCTTTTACCTGGATTTATTCCATCTTCATTTGAAACTGCCCCAAACCTTATTTCCCCCTCTTTTTCCTCTCTTGCACCAAAAGTCCCAGGCTGTTACGAGTATTAACCTAGCCTGGACAGCAGTATGTTCCCCAAAAGGTCTCTGAGTAAATAACTTGACCGTCTTGAGATGATGAATATACTATTAATTGAATAATATTTATTTATTAAAAATAAACCTGTTACATACCCCTTTCTCCTGACTTTTGTTCTTGTTTCTCACAACTGGAACTGCAGCAGGTGGAGCTGAGGGTTTCTGAGTTGGGCCAAGAATGTGGTGGTGGTGGTGGTGGTGGTGCTGTCCTTGAGGAAGAGCCTGAGGAGGCAGGAGGGGAGTAGATCAGGATGCGTAGGGACTAATTCACATCCTTGGATAAGTAAACGTTTAGAGTTGTTTCCTAGAATCAAAAATACGTGAGCAGCTTTGTACTTACTCTTTTTGAGAACTTTAATGTAGTACTTGTCTGGGGAAGCAGAAGTTGGACCTTTTCACTTTGTTTTAAAACACATCGACCTCTCCATTTTAACAGATGTGCAAAACCGGACAGATGGCAGAAGATGACCTGGTATTTGCAGGATGAAAACACAGCCTGTTTTTCATGAAACTGCACTTCTTGCTAATGTAACCCCCAGCTCAGCCCGGCAGCTGTGAAAGCAATGAACGCATTGAAGTTCCCTACCCAACTATCCACTTGCGCATAGAGAATTACCTGGGGATTTGGGGGCGGGGGTGTGTGTGGTTTTGTTTTTTAAATGCGCAATTGCAATAAAAAATAGCTGGGTTTTGTGATTGGATATCGAACCCCTCTCCAGGCATGTGCTCCTATATGTCATAAGGATGATTGTAACTTCATTTTTATGTTCAACTCTGTAAAAGCCTCGACAGCTTGTGGTTCTACTTTTGGTCAGAAAATTTGTTGTTTGTCCAGTTCTGAAATCTACCACGCTGAGGTGGACAGACCTCTATTAAGATTTCAAGGTCTCTGTAAGTATACTTTGTAAAATACTCTGTCATGGCGGTTAATTGTTATGCTAAATACTTGAATTCTCGGATTGCCAACATGTAGTTTCTCTTTGCTCTTCCAGTGGTAACTGGTATTTGTGGTCCAGAGTGGACATAGTGGTTGTCTCTCTTTCTCAGTAGCTCATCATAAACGAGGAGGGTCTCATTGTTTGCTGCAGTTTTCGCTCAAGTAAAAGATGCTCCACCCTACTGTTGGTCTCCCACCCCCCTTTGCCCAGTAACCTCCTCTGCCCCATATATGATGGACAGAGGTTGGCTTCTTTGTGTTTTGGGGGCAAACAATTCCCAAATGGCCTCTTTTGTGGCATTCAGCATCTCAGAATTCAGTAGCCTTCCTGCTGGGGACAGTAAAGTAACGCTGTTGTCAGAAGATGCTCTATAATCTTCATCACCTCGAGAATGCCACAGCATTTTCTTAGATCTGTTTGGGGATGGAGTGTGCGCCAAGATATATTCATACTCGTAGTGGCCTGTGGAAGTGTGGTAGGGAGGGTAAGGGAAAGAATTAGGGAGATTAATGTGAAGATAGAGTAGGTCCAGGTGAAAGCGTGGAAGATGATTTGTTAAAGACATCAAACTGACAGCCCATAAAAGAGGCATCACAGCACATCTGCAAAACTTCAGGCTTGATCCTAGCTGTAGTTTTGCTGTAGTTGTAGTTCATGCTGCGAAGTATTTTTTTAGCCTGTGTTGTGAGATTTTGCTTTTTTAACTTTTATGGGCAGTGCCTTCAACATTAGCAATCTCAAAATGATGAAATTTGGGTAAAGAGAAAGAGTTCTTATCCTTAGTGTTTACAACACTAATTGTAAATGAGGGATGGCTACCTATCAGCCCTGAGTGAAAAATACCTGCACTGTGGTTCTTACAGGCCACAGTGGGGAGGTGGTGTGTCTTAACCTGTGACGGAGAGTATCTTACACAAGTGCTTCCTTCAGGTCCACTGCAGAGCTGGTCCCAGTCTGGCCGTGAGTTCTACTTGGTGGCGGCTCCTGAGGGGGTGAATGTCGCACAGGGGTTATTGGGAGCCTTACTGGAGCTGCTGAGCTTAATAGAGGTTAAATTGTAGGGGAGAGGATGTGCTTGAAAGGGGGATTCTGCAAAGCTGGCTCTGGAATATGAGAACATTCAACAAGTTGGTTGCTGAGATGTATTCAGAGCGAGACGATTTTTCCTCTCTCAGTTACTGTTTTTAGCCGAGTTGCACTTTAAGCTGCAAGTTTATGTCATCTTTTTTATCTTGTACAGTAGGAAAATGAGTTCAAGTTAAACTGCTACTGCCCCATTAAAAAAATGTTTACATGGCTAACAGGTAAGAGCAGCACAGTAAGAGGAAAGGCAATTTCCTTTGAAATGGTGTTTGAGGCAGCAAAGGGAACCCAACCAGTGCAAAATGGATACTCTCCACAAGATGGCGGCGGAGGTACATTTTTAACTTTTCTGACCTAAAATAAATTGTTGTCCAATACCCAAACCAGTGTTGTGACAACCTAGCCATTTATAACTATAAAATAATCACTGAGTGTTTTGTTATTGCAATTAGCCAAATCCTGAGTGATGCAGAACCCTTACCACTGGGGTTTAGTATCGTTCATTTAAAATGTGCTTTCTTGCCCTTTGTTTTGGGGTTAGAAGCCACGAGCACTTTGAGCAGTGAGGTGTCTGTTTAGAGAACGTACAGTAAGGGAACACCAAAGACTGTGAGAAACATTTGCGTCTTTTAGCCCAAAGGTAAAATCGGGGCTAAGGTTTGTCATCAAAACATACAGAGTAGAAGTTTTTAAGAGGAAAAAAGTTTTTTGGTTCAATGTTAAGAAACAAAATTGCCCCTACCCTAAGTGTTATTGGCTTTTAATTGTCCTACATTTTTTCAAGATGAGGCTGCTTGGCTTTTTTCGAGGTAGGGTTCCTCCTCTCCCTTTAGAAGTTAATTGAGGGTTTTAACTGATGCCTCTTCTCAGTTTCATAGAATCATCTAGGTTGGAAGAGACCTTTAAGATCATTGAGTCCAACCATCGCCCTAACGCTGCCGAACCCACCACTAACCCATGTCCCTCAGCACCACGTCTACACGTCTTTTAAATACCTCCAGAGATGATGACTCCCCCACTTCCCTGGGTAGCCTCTTCTAATGCTTGACAACCCTTTCCGTGAAGAAATTTCTCATAATATCCAATCTAAACCTGCCCTGGTGAGTTTAACAAGGTGCCTTTCGTAAGTGTTTCTATCGGTATGAATGTGAAGATGCTGCGAGGGCTGGAGCCCCTCTGCTGGGAGGACAGGCTGGGAGAGCTGGGGGTGTTCAGCCTGGAGAAGAGGGGGAATGGCTTCAAACTGGAAGAGGGGAGATTTAGACGAGATATCAGGAAGAAATGTTTCCCTGTGAGGGCGGTGAGCCCCTGGCGCAGGGTGCCCCGAGAAGCTGTGGCTGCCCCATCCCTGGAGGTGTTCCAGGCCAGGTTGGACGGGGCTTGGAGCAACCTGGGCTGGGGGGAGGGGGCCCTGCCCAGGGCAGGGGGGGTGGCACTGGGTGGTCTTTAAGGTCCCTTCCAACCCAATCCATTCTGTGACTCTGGGAATTTTGCTGCAGTGTATTTCATTCAGCAGGACTCATCACTCTGTCTGGCCCATCAGGGAGTGGAATTTCATGTGCCCCCACAAATCCACATTCTGATTTTTAAAACTCCTTCATCATGGACGTATAGTACAAATCTCGTACGGAAGTACTAGAAAGCCTGTACTTCATGTAGCGGTGTGGCTGAGAGAATACCAAAATCACAAACCTATATTTTGACAAAACCACAGCTTTTTGTGCCTGATGTTGTACGAGTCTCCAGCAGGTGCCCCGTGAGAACTTGGCATTCCTTACCGGAACAGCTGCGGAGGGCTGGGAAAGGTGGAGGGGCTCTGGAGGGGGCTGGAGCACTGCTCTCCACACAGCCCAACAGAAGATCTGCTCGGTTCTTCAGGCTGGGCATTCCCAAAAAGGGCTTTCGCAATGCAGATAGGTATTGCTTTGAACATCCAAAGACTTTATTTTTCAGACCCATGCGCCTCTTTTGATATTTTGATGTTAGTGTATGTTCTGCCAGACTGCTTTTTTTTTT
>VZSZ01010246.1:61969-89983 GCA_013398815.1 Ibidorhyncha struthersii | reverse complement strand
TTTTTAAAGACCCTCCAGTAGGATGTTGTGGTTTAACCCCAGCCAGAAAAATTAGGAATAACTGTTGTTTTTTTTTTTTAATAAAAAAATTATTCTTCCTACAACGTTTTTATGTAACACTGTATCCTCCTCATACTATGAATCTTCAGAATTTGAAAAAAGTGTATAAATAGTGGAAAAATTATTTGCACTTTTGGATGTAGAAGTGGTTTATCTGTCTGTAATGCAACGTGGACTTCAAATGGTTGCAAGGTCATGAAACAGCAAGGCCATCTGGAGCTGCTGGGGAAAGAAAAGGCATTATGGAGCCACGTGGAGAAAGGAAGCAAATGCAAATACCAGGGAATTACGTAAGACTGTCCTTAATTTGTTAAAAGAAAAAAAAGTATAACATAGCAACACAGATCCTGCATTAGCTTTATTTCTTTTTCCCCTTCTGATCCTTTCTTAGGAGAGGAAATCTAACGTATTCCCTTTTGTGAGAAACTCTTTGCCATTCTTAAAGTTTCAGGTTTCTAATAGGACATTCCAAACACAAAGGGATTTGTCCCATGTGTACTGGGAGAGAAGGAGTTGGGGACAAAGACATGCTCGTTGCAGTGGTTTGTTGAAGGTGGGTCTGTGAATAACCTCTTTCTGCATGGGTGAATATATTCTTATATTTTTTGATTAAATAGTACATTTTTGGGTCAAGAAATAAGATTTGCATCTTTGTTATTCTATTAAACGATTCCCCCCCTCCCCCTGTGTTTTCTTGTGGCCAAGGAGTGGTGGTTTTGTCTACTTGTGAGTTCGTTTGTGAGATCAGAGTGTTTTTGTTTTGTTTGTACAAAACTTGTGCAAACACTCAAAAGCAAATGAAAGCACTTGTATTTAGAATATTTTGAAGTCTTGGAAATAACCAATTAAAATTTAGGCGCAGTATCATCTTTAGGCACTTAAAGGAAACTTTCAAGCTTACTGCCTATATCGTAAAATAATAAATTACTGTAAGACACTGTGTATTTAATACTAATAACATGTTGATGTATCTTAGAGCAGAAAAGAGAAATTGTTCTTCCAGTCAGAAGGACACTTTATGAGAATCCAAGGCTGCCAATTAAATGTAGTTGCGTCATCCCAGTTCTGTGGAAAACGGTAAGGGAACTCCTACTCATCATAAGCAGCCAGCAACTGTGTTTTCATGTCTTACGAAGGAGGAACATGGGCAATGTTATATTTTGAAAATATCACTACTGGACGGACAAAATAGAATTTTGCAAACGGGATAGTCAATGCCCCTTCTTGTCTGAACTGGACTCACCGCATGTTTGAAAACAGACTTGTGTGCGTTATTGTATAGTCAGAATTTCTATGGATACACAGCTGTGGTCCTTTCCGTGGATACCTGCTTACCTGTCTGTGTACACAATTCTTAGAGGCCTGATAATGCATTCAGTCCTCTACTTGCTATTAACTGCTGTCCATGTTACGAGTTTAGAAGCAAGGCAGGATTATGCTCTTAAGAAATAGACACTGTGATTTACAAATATTCCATGCATGTTGTTCGGGGGTTTTACTACATGTGTGGAATTAACTTGGCTCTGCCTATACTAATGGTATCATTGTAAAAGAAATAACGAAAGCACAAGGAAGGTGGAGAGGCAAAAAGAGTGGTGGTTAAACACTTGTCAAGCAACATATGTGACTGTAAAATGTTGTTTTGGAAGTGGAACTATACATATCAGGGACAGAGAAATGGCAGGAAAAGTTTCTAAAGTTAAACTGGATTTGCTGATTTTTCTTTCTCCCCAGAAGGAGGAAAAGGCCATTACTTTACAGCAATGAGCTCTTCTGACATCTAAGAATTTCTGCAGACCGCGCCCAGTGATATCTTGCTCTTATCAATATAAACAATCTAATCAGTACAATAAAAACTGTCCACTGATAGGTGCTGCAGCTGGCTTTTACACACAGTGCTTGGGAGTTTTCAGTGAGGGTAAGAGATCTCACTTGTAAAATGCGAGTCATTTAATTTTCTTGCCTTTGATTAAAAAAGGCAAATATACAGCTGGAAAAGAATACAGGCCAAACCACGGGCAGTGTGTCTTGCCCACATAGGCCATTGAGAGCACAGTGAATCTCTAGGGTATTGTAGCTATTGATTGCGGTTTGTACAATTATTGTTGAAGTGGAAGTGATAGAAAGTTTCCTGTTTGGTTTTTTTTTTTTCTCTTTTCTTTTGAGGAGTGGACGGGAACCAGAAGATTGCTACAGAGCGCAGTCTGACAGCGTAACAGAAACTCAGCTGCGCTTTGAAATGCCATTACGCTCCAAATTGAGTGTAGCGGTAATGAAAAGCCAGAATGTGAAAACTTACGCATCCTGCAGCTTGGTTCGACTGCAGCCATGGGCAGGTGGAAAAAATTGAGGGCAGCTTCGGTGAGAAGGAGCCGTCTGTTGTCACCACGTAAAATGTAGTGGCGGTGATCTGTATTGAGCACCTAACCCTGTTGGAGCAGTGCACAAAAATGATGCTACGCTCTTGGAGGCCAAACAAGTTTATCTTTGTCCTTTTGGACTATTTCTTACCTGGTTGGCACAGCCACATCCGTACGTGCTTCAGGGAAGCGTTGAGGCTTTTAGTGCTTTACACAGGTCAGTTGCTGATCGGCGATCCTGCTGATTTGTGTGTGTAATGTCTCCATAAATGCATTGAGATACGACGGAAAGAACATCTTGCCACTGTGTGGAAGACAGCCAACAAAGACTATGTTTGGTTAATCCCGGCAACCGGGATTTGGTGCAAACCTCATACCAGGACAATATGTTTAGTCTTTTGGCGCCCAGGAGGATTTGTGTTATGTTACCTCGGTTATCGAACAGTTTCAATATGCCAATTCAGTTTGTATCAGCTTCTGAAGCTGATAGAGTGTTCAGGCACTTCCCTAGTTGGCTGACGGTCATTGTAGTGAAAAGTGTTTGGCAATCAGTGAAGTCACAGAAACTTACTGTACAGGTTCACGGCTGATGTGTGTTCAGTAGGTTTCAGGGCCTTGTTGAGGTCTCAGTCGCTGCCCCGAGGAATTTACAATCAAAGATATGGAGAGATAACAAACCCACATTGAGTTTACTTGGCTGAAAATTGTTAGCCCAGCCAAACGTGATGCATCAGGCATGACAGATACCATACACCTCGCATTCCAGTATTAGTGAGGCACAGAAAATAATTCCAGTTTTTCAGTTACATACAGGAGGAATTGAATTGGAATTAGGACTGGAGCAATATAGTAGAAAATTAGGTAACTTGCATTGCCCGGTTAAAGCTTTAAAAGGGGTGGGTTTTAATGGAAAAAAAATCAAATGGAAATCAGAGATAGGATTATTTTATTCTGCCGAGCAAACTGTTTCCATAGAAAAGTGGCCCAGAATGGGTTGAGCTTCAGTATTGTATGTAAAAGTCAGGGTGAGAGAAATGGGGTTTAATCCTGGAAGATTTTCAATTATTCTGCAGCATTTTGAAGATGAAAGACCAGATATGAACTTTGTGTGGGAAGTGACTCACCTGACTGCCTTCAGAATAGAGTTTTTATAATTTTTTTCTCTCTCTTTTTTTTTTTTCGTCTTGAGAGCAATTTGTCTCGTTTGGTTTATTGCATCAATGACAGCCCAGTCCTGGAGCTGAGTCACCGAGAGTGTCACTGACTGGGCGAGCTCAGCGCCAGCCCGCTCCGCGCTGGTTGCTCTGGTTCACAGTGCAGCGCTCCATCCATCACCTCCTCTCAGTACGGCCCCGAGCGCACAAGTGCGAGTCCCGCACAGTTGCGTGCTAAAATAGATGGTTGAATTTTAATCAAACCTAAAGCTGTCCTTTCTTATCTCGTCTAAGAGTGACAGTGATGCGTTTTATCACTTACAAGAGAATGGCTGCATGTAAATTGAATATAGTCGGTAAACCCATCATTAGTTGGTAAAACCATCATTAGATAACACAATTGTTACAGATCCATCGTCAAGGTCACCGCCATTCTCGCTCAGTTTTACTGAACGGATTTATCTTGGCTTTGTCCACTTAGGTGGGAAAGATAAACAAAACACAAGAAATAATTTATTTCTTTAATAATTAGGAACCTAATGAAATTCAAGAAGGGCAAGTCGGGTACTGCATCTGGGGTTGCAGTATCGAGAATAACCCCATGCATCAGTACAGGTTGGGGGCTGACCTCCTGGGGAGCAGCTCTGTGGAAAGGGACCTGGGAGTCCTGGTGGACAACAGGAAGCCCATGAGCCATCAGTGTGCCAAGAAGGCCAATGGCATCCTGGGGGGCAGCAAGAAGAGTGTGGCCAGCAGGTTGAGGGAGGTCCTCCTCCCCCTCTGCTCTGCCCTGGTCAGGCCGCATCTGGGGTACTGTGTCTGGTTGTGGGCTCCCCGGTTCAAGAAGGACAGGGAACTGCTGGAGAGGGTCCAGCAATGGGCTACAAAGATGATGAGGGTACTGGAGCATCTTTCTTATGAGGAAAGGCTGAGGCACTTGGGGCTTTTTAGTCTGGAGAAAAGACGACTGAGGGGGGATCTTATCAATCCTTATAAATACTTAAAGGGAGGGTGCCAGGGGGATGGGGACAGTCTTTTTCCAGTGGTGCCCCGTGACAGGACAAGAGGTAACGGGCACAAACTTGAGCATAGGAAGTTCCATCTAAACCTGAGGAGGGACTTCTTTCCTGTGGGGGTGGCAGAGCAGTGGCACGGGCTGCCCAGAGAGGTGAGGGAGTCTCCCACTCTGGAGCCATCCCAACCCCACGTGGACACCGTCCTGTGCAACTGCTGGAGGTGCCCCTGCTCTGGCAGGGGGTGGCACTGGGGGAGCTCCAGAGGGTCCTTCCCACCCTGACCAGTCTGGGGTTCTGTTATTTCAAATTTGAAGATGGAGAAGGTAGACAGATTGAGTAAATCCTGGTTTGCCTTCTTCAACTTCTATGTGGTCTGGATTTTCACATCTTTTTTACATGTTATGAGTGGTCTTATTTAATTTGTCTGTATGAACTGTGTTCACATTTATGTGCTATGTTATTGCAAGACTTGGCTGAGTTTACATTACATTTGCTATTTTGGTTCACTTGGCCCTTTCCATTTTTATTCTACAGGGTTATATATGTTCTCATTTGCTCACATGGCAAAAGCTTCATCGGAAAATAAGAGAGAAAAATTAGAAGGGGGAGGCTGTGTGCCATGAGGAGAGGAGCAACGATCTTCCCATTCCCAAGACCTCGTAAAGAGCATTTTGCATTAAAAAAACCCACAGAAGACTGGTGTTATCGGGAGCTTTGAAGATGTGAACTTAAATGGGCAAAAGGAAACAACTTAAAAACTGGTAAGCAGAAGGAGAAGCCATCAGACTAGTTAATAAAAGTGGGCACTGGAGCAAAATGAAGAGAAGGAAGGCTTAGAAAGCCTTGTCTGAAAAAAGCAGCTATGGTGTACGGCGGGGAGAAAGTGAGGGTAAGAGGCGTATTAGAACTGTCAGGAAAGCAAAGGCAGTTAAGGATCAATTATAGGAATCAAAAAGTGTTCAAAAATAATAATTAAAAAAATCCAAGGTCCCGAGATTTCATGAGCAGCACTTCTTTAGAGTATGGAAATGGTCTCTGCTTTGGATAGAATTGGTTAATTATTGTGTAGATTATGAACTTGCAAAGAAGCTTAAACCTTCCTACATTGTAGTTTCTGTTTGACATGCTTTCTCAGGTCAAATTTTCTATAGAAAAGTCTGCATAAACAGTTCGCCTGTCTGGATTAGCCTTTGGCAGGCTGTAAAGAACACTGAACATAAATGATTATGGAGTGATGCTGAGCATGAGAGGGTATGCATATGCTCCTCGCACAGGACAGGACATCAGGCTCAGTGAAGGTTATTTCTTCGAATAAAATAAAGTCTTCGAATAAAATAAGTCTGGTTTTGACTGTGAGAGGGAAGAGGGCTGATTACTAGTAATTAGGTTTATCCTCTATGATAACTATGTAAATATTCAGTGTAATAATAAAGGTAAACCATCCTATCTGCTAATCACACTTCGTGTTAAAATCAGTAGCAAATTTTTGACACTTCATTCACTAAAGGGAGGTAGGAGAAGTAGGGAAAAGTATCTTTTTGTAATTAAGAAGTTATTTCTTCTCTCTGTCTTATCCTTCCCAACTCTTTGTCCAATAAAAATAAAATGAGGTTGTTTTGGTTAGGTTTCTTATTTTTTTTTACATTCAGATCGTTTCAGTTAGCATAACACTTCCAAGGGGTCTGTGCGTTACAGTCAAAGCAAGCACAGGAGTATGTTTTAATTCAGATCACCTCCCCAGCTTGGGTATTGATGGACCCGTGGATTATTCTCCTGTTCAGTTTCCTAGTGGCCAAAGCTAGTGGGAGGAACAGGAAAGGGAAATGTCACTTGGGGAAAAATAACCCCAAACCCAACAAAACCCACCCAACCAACCAACCAAAAAAACCAAAAAAACCCAAACCCAAACAAAACCCCACACAACCCCCAAAACCAACCCTGTGGGAGTGGGAGGCTGCTTTGAGTAGAGGCGGCAACCCACATAATTGATTTGCTCTAGAGCTGGGAAGGAGCTGTATTACCTGGGACCCGGATACAAACCTTGTACTCATGGGAGTCACAGCAGGATATTTGTAACCTGAAGCTAAATAGTCCATTAAGGGATCATGCTGCTGCGTTGTTACTTCTACTGCCTCTGAAATCCTTAGCAAATGAGTATTTAACTGATAGGTATAAGGAATAGCACCTTGTATTTTACATGTTTCTGGTAAGGTAGTTCTGGAGTTGTAAAGACTTGCGCGCAGAGCCCTGGCAATCCTGGCTGGCTCCGGGTATTATTATAAGCACCTGTCACACGTGATAGCGGTAGGCTCATAGCAATATCCTTCAGTGGAGACATTACCAGCTATGCACACATTTACAATGGGTTCTTCGAGATTCCGGAGAAGCCTGGATGATTAAAATAGTCCCTCGTGGTCAGAGTGCATTTCCCCTTCTTTTCTTGAGGCAAGAGCATGAAAGAGGAACCTCACGGTCGATGATGCCCTCCCTGCCCACAAGTGAATGATTTCCTTCTCTTTCCTTAGGGCTTCGCAGGGCTCTTGTACCTCTGATTCAATCTAAATCACTCAAGCAGCAATGTATAGTTGGGAGCTATCAAGTGCCTTGTCCAGTTCCTAATCCTTCAACAAAAAATATTTCCAATTTCTGATTTTGTGTTTCCATTGTCCGGTACATCCCGGGATCATCCTGTGCTCGCTGGCAACGTGCTGCGTGCGATGAATCAGCTATGTGTTATGGCACGAGTAATATGGACTGGCGTATCTCACTGGAGTCCCCATAACAATAATAATAGTGAGTATGAGTCAGTGCAGGAGTGGCTAAGATTAACTCAGAGTTTCGGGGAGCCAAGAGATGATTCATCCTTTGAAAGAAAGAGAAGCTGCTAATAAACATTAATAGACATTTTTCAGTTTTGTTTGCAGCATACCAGCACTTGCTGTCGATATTGGGGAAGCAACACTGGGAACTGAGACTATCATACCAACAGCAGCTTTGTACGCAACGACTCGGGAGATGCGCACCGACCTGTCGCCACGGCGGCTATCGTCTCGCTCTGCTGCCAAGACACAGCAACAAGCTACTGCTTTCCCTCCCGCAGCACCTGACTTTTTTTTTCCCAGTCCTTAGTGCTGTTGTTTTACACTTGAGGTTTGCTGGACATTTCCGTGAATTACTGTGAATTAAGTGAATTTCGTCAACAACAAATGTGTTTGGTTTGTAGTTTTTAAAGTGGCAAATGACTCGGATAAGAGGAAAGCCACTCCGAAGTAGATTCACTGGACAGGAGGATGAATTTCCTCTCTGCAGAGTAGATGTGTTTGCTCCTCCAGCTTACAGTAGTTTTTGCATGTCTGCCAAACCATTTCACCTGGGACATCACGCTACTCTGCCGGTGCTGAGAGTCCCTCTGAACCTTGAATCCATCTTCACAATTCAGTGCTGAACTCTACGCGACTGTTGTCCCACGTGCTTCCAGCTCGTGAAGAACTCTCGCACTTCAGAGAACGCTTTGCTCAGCTGTCAGACGATGTCTCAGACTTCCCTGCCGGTGTGTCCGCTTCCAAGAGAGCTTTTGTGCTTTCCAGTCACTGTGGGTGTTTGGGTTGGTTTTATCCGGTCAAAGGAAAGAGGGAGGTCAGAGCCAGATTCGAGAGCATCATGATAAACTCCAATTGGTGTCCAACGTGATGCTGAGCTTTCTGCCCTGGGGGGTTTCGTTCCTCCCTTCACGTTGCTCACAGTGGAAGCTAGCCTGGCGTGTCACGATCCCTCACCTCTGCCTGCTGTATTTAATGCACGCACAGCTGCTGCTTCTGTTGCCGGTGCAGTGCCTCAGACCGCAGTGGCCACTGCTCTTCCTTTGCACAGCCAAAATAGTTTTGTCATGTAAACTAATAGCTTACGGTTCTTTTAGAAGCAGAGACAGGAAAGCAAGCCCCTAGGATACTTTTGCTGGCCCTGTTTGTTCGTGTCCTTGATTTTTTAAAAAATTATTTATTCATTTTTTTCCTGTACCAAGTGTTTAGGTGGGCCAAGACCTACTTCACAAGCATGGCCAAACAAAAAAAGCTGTCGGGCCCTTTTCTGATCACCCGTGCACTCCTCTCATCTGAGTCACGGTGAAATTCCTTTTTCCAGTACATGCTCTTAAGCTTTTTCATTCTTTTTTATTGAGAAGAAAAAGAACTCTAATTTTCACTGCAATTCATCTTCTGCATTACTGGTTTCTCACTGCCCTTGTGCCTGCTTTGAAGTCACCATTCACACAACCACCATCCAGCATTTCTCTCAGCTTTCCCATTTGTCTTTTTGAACAGAATTCTGTGCCAGGGGAAAACGCCTTTTGTATCTGTGAACTCAGAAGTACTTTTGCAATTTTTCATCTCTGTCAATGCTCAGATATCTCAAATTCAATGTGTGCTGTTAAGTGTTCACTAAATTCCTCCTCTCCAAAAAAATGATTGGCTTAAAACCTCGAGAAAGCTGTTTGCTTTGTGTCTGTATATTTGACCTATATCTTGTTAAAGTATTTTGTTTGTTCTGATTACTTTTTTTTGAGTAGGTGTACTGGTTTTGGCTGGGTTAGAGTTAATTTTCTTCATAGGAGCCTGTACGGTGCTATGTTTTGTGTTTGTGACCAAAACGGTGATGATAATACAGGGGTGTTTAATTTCTGCTGAGCAATGCTTACCCAGTGTTAAGGCTGTTTCTGCTCCTCAGCCCACCCCACCAGCCATGGGCCGGGGGGCACCAGGAGCTGGGAGGGGACGCGGCCGGGACAGCTGACCCCAGGGATGTCCCATGCCGTGGGACGTCGCGCTCAGGGTATAAAGCTGGGGAAGAAGGAGGAAAGGGGGACGTTGGGAGCGACGGCGTTTGTCTTCCCTGGTCACTGTTAAGCGCGATGGAGCCCGGCTGTCCTGGGGATGCTCATGGGGAACAGGGACAGAATTCCTTGTTTTACTTTGCTTGTGTATGCGGCTTTTGCTCTGCCTATTGAACTGTCTTTATCTCAACCCAGGAGTTTTCACACCTTTACCCTTCCAATTCTCTCCCCGTCCCATGGGGGTTGGGAATGGCTGGGTGGGCCCTGGCTGCCTACTGGGGTCAAACCATGACTGGAAGTTGTCTTGCTCCAAACTTTTTTATCTACTCTCTCTTAATGAACTCAGGAGTACTGTGCTGCGTGCAAAGAGCTTATTGATCTGTCCTTCTTACCGATTCAAAAGTGGAGCATCCTTGGCTTTGCGTGAATAATCTGTTCCGGTGACACTGTATGGGTAGTTACCACATAAGAGAGCACAACGGAATGATCTAAATGGCATATGGAATTAAGATCATATCTTATTTTGTTTAAAATAAACGTATAACATTACTTTTGTGACCAGTGAAGTGATAACTATCTTTTTTAGGCACTCGTGTTGCAGATTTTGTTAAATAAGGCACCTGACTAGTTACGGCCCATCTAGCAACTCTTCTGAAAAGAGAGTTGTATTATTGTAATAATGTGTAATCTTAGTGAATTTCTATCCACCACAGGCACCAGGAATCTTTCTGCCTTGAAAGCTGAATTACTTTGTGTAAATATTTTGTTTTCCTTTCTCACAGTATCCATTTACTATGTGCTACTTCTACGGCATTCAAGCAGATTAACTTTCTTTTCCTTTCAGATTTGAGTACACACACGTAATATTTGTCTCTTTCCCAGGTAGAACTGGCAAGCATTATACAAGTCAGATACTGCCTAAAACTAAATCTTACTAAAGAAAACTGTACAAGTTTTCCCAAGTTGAGACATCCTTCTCCATACCTTCTTACAAAAGTTGTGTCAACTCTATTTAATTAGCATTGACGTGATATCAACTGACGATTGTACAGGCTGTTCAGAGACCTTTGTGTTGCAATGCGGCATTCCTTTTCATTGTGGGATGACTGGAGTGCTCTGCAGTACTGGCCTCCATCATAACCCATTAAAAGTTAACCCATTCATGTTCTGGAAAGAATGGCGTTTGCCAGGTAGCACCACATTTCTGTGGAGTGGTAGAAACCTTCCTTTGTGGAAAGCTTGCAGCTTGAATAATTTAATGGGAAAAAATTGCAACCATTTTAGGATTCTTGGATAAATATTTCTTAGACAATAGTTAGCAACATCTATATATACAACAAAGGTCATGTTGTTGAGCATGGAGTGAGAAGGGAAAGAAGAACAGAAAAGAGAGATGAGAATCCAGTTGTCTTTATGCTGAAGGTATTTCAAGTTCTTAGTAAGAACTTATTGAAAGATTACAAGACAATTTACTATTGAACCAAGTATCCTACAAAGTGCCGAGCTCTCAAGCTGATGGAGTCTACTGTGTTTTTTTTCTACTCTAAACAGTTGATTAATTCCTTCCAATTAAATATATGTTTCAGAGTGGGAACATTCCTGTGGCCTTGCGAAAGCCAGCCAAACTTGAGGTGATTCATAGTAAGACTCTCCTTCGTGGGGATCCTGAATTAATCAAAATACTTGTGGAGAAAATAATGCAGATATCCAACATCCCAAAAGACTAACAGTTATGTTCAAATTCTTTTTTGTACGGTCTTCAATTTCTGTTCATCTAATTCTGCATGCACACTGTACATAAGATGATATTGCTACATGAAAAGAATGTAAACATTATACGTCCCCTCTTTCTTTTGTGTAATAAGTCTTCACGTTGTTTTTAGTTTGGAAAATTAAAGTAGATTAGTCAGTTACTAATTATTTATTAAACAGAATAGTTGGCAGTGTAAGTTATTTTGGAAGTTTGCATCTCTGTGCTGGCTCCCAGTGTGTCTCATACTAACTGTGAGCTCTTTCCCTTTACTTTAAGAACACTTGGTGGCCTCTTCCTTTGCCGTCCCTCTTCTTTCCCACTCATCTGCAACGTGGCCTTCATCTCTGTCTTGATATTGATTATTAGTTCAGAAAAGTGGTGGAAAAAAATGTGGGAAAAAGAAAAGGAAAAATCAACTTGTAGTTGCTTGTGTTTTTTGCACGTACAGATACGAAGAATAAGAAGAATTATTTAATATAGTCCACTGAGTTAGAAGCTAATACAGCAGGATGAAATCTGGAAAATGAAATCAAGATTTGAATATGTGAAAGCATCTTAAAAGTGAAATCTATGAAGGAAGGGACGTTTGAGAGAAGTTGTGGAAATACCAACATAGTGGATTTTTATAGGACAAACTACACCAAGTCCTGTCTGTAAAGAGCAGCCCGTATTGAGACACAATGGATGATCAAATCCAGCAGGTCTGGCTACGTTTTTTTTTGAATGGCATAGAAGGACTGGATGCCAAAGATAATGAAAAAAGTTAACTTTGAAATCCTATACTAATGTTCTAATTATCTGATGTAATAACAGCCAGCAACAAGAGGAACATAAGCTGGTATTAAGGTGAACTGCAAAATGAAATCTCACTCCAAAGTTTCATCTAAATCCTTGTACTAGGTCACTTATTTCCCACTCAATACAAGAACACATTTTCATTGTCACTTTTCATTATCTTCTTTGAAAACTGTGACTTTTTCACAAGAAATTGGATTTATGTGACCTCAGACATTAGAGGAAAAACATTTTTGAAGCTTTTGATGGAGAAAGCTAAAAGAATATACAAAGGACAACATTATTATAAAGCTCATTTAAACTTATTTTATGCTGAATTTTCTTTGCAGTTTGCCCAGTGGGAATATTCAACCCTCACATTGAAAACTCTCCTCTCTCAGTTTTCATTTTCAATTAACATTTGAGATTATTTTGAAGAAGTTGTGACTTCTTACAGGTAAGCAGAGTACCAGGGCCATGCAAAAAAAAAAAAAAATCATTCTTTTGGTTGGTTTCACACCATGCCTTAAAAATTAAAGGCATTTTAGGAAGGTCAGAATGACTTTTCCAAATTACATTGTCTGATGCTGAGAAGCAGCACTAGGCTCGCTAAAGGCCTGCAGATAGTCGCTGATAAAGTAGGGAATATGAGGGAAACTCCTTTGATATTGCTAGCACATTTCTGTAGACAGTTGCGTAATGATTTATTTGGAATTTTAAAGATGACCAAACACACTGCATAATTTGAACCTCATTGCTATATCTTGAGGGTGGTTGTAGAGTAGAAACTTTGTACAAACTATTTCTGTTTGCTGCCATTGGCAATCCCGTGTTAGAAGTGTGTGTGTCTCGGCTGGGAAAAAGAACAGTCTTCTGCCATTAGGCAATAGAATTGAGCAAGAGATGGAATTTTGTGCTGTGATGGAGAAACGAGATGTTGTTTTTGAAATATACCAGAAGGTCAAGAGTTTTTATGCAACATCAAAGCCAAAGGACTCGAGAACAGCATGCTGCTTTGTGGAAGTAGCAAGCTTATTTGCATTTTTTGCAGTTATTTTGAGAATGGATATCTTCTAGGCATGAATGAATTTCAGACGGTGGGAACAGCTTTCCATATTGATAGGGACATCTCGTTACTGCGGCCTGCTTTCTGCCGACAGGGATGGTGACCGCGATCAGAGACAGGATATAGAAGTTTGACAGTTCCTGGGTACTCTCTGATACGTTCACTGTTTACCTAAAGCAGAGAGAAATACTTTCATTCTACATTGCTTTCAGTTTTGATGGAGGAAACAGATTCAGAGAGACTAAATGAAAAGTCTGTGTGCCAGAGAAGTACTTCATAAAACATGCAGGAGACATGGGTTTCAGACATGGAACATTTTAATTAATTTTTCTTTCCTCGCCCTGTAGGCAGAAGGAACAGAAGAATATGCTGTCCCACTTTTGGGGCTTTCATAACCATTTTGATGCCTGTTTTTATGGTTAAAAAAACCCCAAACATCGTAAACCAGCTACTGAATGTTCCTACTTGTGTCGTCTGCCCAACTGTAGTCAGTTCTGGGGTTCAGAACCTGCCCTGCTTACAGTGTCTGAAACAGATAGATTTTCCTAGTTTGTTAGATTTCTTTCTAACAGTGTAAATTAATTCTCCTGCATCACAATCCTTTTTTTTTTTTTTAATGTGGAAATGTTTTAGGAAAAAGAACAAGGTTAGAGTAATCATTATACAAAGTGTTCCCCAGAAGCCCAGCGAACAAAAGGAGCCAAGATTGCGACAGATAAAGAATGTCGTTAGGAACATAGCTCAGGGCTAGTGTGACTTGTGGCCATAAACGCAGGAAGTAATTTTCCTCCTGGATCCTTTTTAAATATAGGAGCAAAATAAAAGTCTGGTGATCGTAGTATGGTGCGTGGGAGATACTGAAAGGTCACCTAAATGTCTGCCCAACAGGATGGAGCTATCCCCATATTTAGGCACAACAAGGGATTTTGAAAGGGTGACTGATTTTTGTTTGCATGTATATGAATTCATAACTCTTAACTGTTAATTTTTTTAGGATGTTGCCGCGAATACACCAGCGTCTGAGACGGAATTACATAACTTCTTAATAGCACTTCATTTCTTAACAGTCAAATAATGCGGTAGGCTGTCCCTGTTCTTGGGCTCTGAACAGTATGTTCACAGAATTGCGTAGAAAAACTCTTCACTTCTGTTTCCATTATGTCAACTACAAGAAGTACATGGAGAAGCTTTAGGCGTTTTAATAATTAACTGAAGAACTGTCTAGGTTGATTAAAAACCCCAGACAAACACCATGTATATGAAACAAATTAACCCTGCTAAGATAATAAATCAAAACAATTTAATCTCTAGAACTTTACCTTCTTCTTTAGTGCAGATCAAGTAGTGTATATGTTTATCTCTCCACGCACAGTATATATCTCTCCACGCTATGTGTGCTATTTTCTATGATTAATAGGTAATTTTCAGCTTTTATTTACAGTTCAACCAACAGTACTTTCACTGCTTTCTCAGAAGACTTTATTAACTTTTATGTTTGTATATTGTACACATGCTTTTTAATGCTTCTATAAGTATATTCTTTATAAGGACCTTTTTTTTTTTTTTTGCTGCTAAAGTTTAGCTAAGTATCTTGCTATTGACTTTTTGACTCAACCATGTGTTTTGCGGTTGTATACAATGTTGTATTTCACAGTTAATTCTCGCAAATTCAAACTGGTATCGTGATCGGCAAAAAAATATAGTTTATTGCTTATCTGGCCATCTCATTTTCCAGTTGCATATTTCCTACAGTTCACTGGTGTTTTTTTCCCTGAATGTTTTGAAAAAAGAAATTTTATCTGTAAATATTCTTTCTTTACTACTTATTCTGTGTTCTTCTTTGGTTTGTACTAAACCCTGAAGACAAACCAATTGCTTTCATTTTAGACTTGGACAAGCAGCTTCCAGAACAAACAGAAATGAAATTTTTGTGAGATAACCAGAGTTTGCACATTACAGGAACTCTTCCTTTAAAATTCAAGTTCTTAGAATCTGAAATTGCAACACTTGGAGTGAAATAGTCTTCTGTGGGGTAGGTGGGAATGGGGTTGACGTTGGTGGTAATCTTGCAGGTTGTTTCGTTTCGTAGTGTTTTGCTGTCCTCCACTAATGAAATGCTGGCTAGACGCAAAGGGCCGCACTGGTTTGCATCAAAAGGATGGGTCAAGTGGTTAAAGAGCTACCCAGGAGGTTGTATCAATGCCCCTGAGCCATGAAGTACCCATATGAATTTTGCCATACAAAGTACTATCCCCATTAAAGAAAATTGTAAAAGCCCATAGACTTCTTGAAGGTAGGATTTAACCTTTAATGTCTCCCTTTTTCTGGTCCTTCCCTGTAGATCGTACTCATTCTTTACTGAAGGATCAAGCATTCAAAATAAACAATATGCTTCGTTAATGTGAGAACGGGAACCGTAGTAAAGCATAAGACAGTGGTGCAGAATGTGATTGCAAGACTGGGCTTTCTACAATTTATTTAATTTTGCTTAAATTTCTCACTGTCTGGATCCCCAGCAGGATTATGGACAGTGCAGAGAAAATTACGAAGTAATCAGCATTCACACAGTGCATCCTGGAGGGAAGCACGCAAGTAAACTAAGTAATGCATATTTCATTTCATTAGTGGTTAGAAATTATGTTGATCAGAATATAAACAAAAACTGACAATTGACAATTTTTGTCTCAAGGGAGACAAATGTTTAATTTTAAGTTGAAGCATTTAAATTTTAAAAAAAACACTTAGATTTGTTGAAAGGTTTTAAAACTTACATTTGTAACATTTAATTTCATTTTTTTTTTCCATAATTGAGAAATATTTTTCCAAAGAAAAAAGCTGACACAATTCGTGCACATTTGCCAAGCATTTTAGTGACAGTATACTGGCATTTTACCCCTATCAGGTTCTGTGGGGAAAATTTAATTCCGGTCTCAGTGTTAAAAGGAGATAAGGTATTTTACCACACAGCCTTGAGTCAAGATAGACCATTGCTAACTATAACAATGTAAATTTAAAAAGAAGATATCCAAGGTCTTGTGGAAGAGGTGGGGAGTCCTCTAAAAACTGGCCCATGATGCTACCTTTTGGGTAACTGGCCATGGGACTGTAAAATCATCGCTGCAAGTTTCATCATGGTTCTCGTGAAAAGGCTTGTTTTTTCCTCTAGGCTGCTTTTTCTAGAAGAGGCTCCACCTACGTTACCCGTATTCAGCAAAAGTCATATTTCTGAGAGGTTCTTGGTAAGTGTTTGGAGAAAGATTTTTGGGTTTGCTGTAGTGTTAGTCATGTTTAGGAGCTATGTCAAAACACGAGCTGAGTAAGAGATGAAAACAGCAAACATTGTGAAATGTTTCTATTGTATCTTTTTATGTTATTTGGAATTTCAGTTTTGTTTATTATGACCTTCATTATTCACTCTTTGTTTTCCAGTTTGATTTTTAAATCCCTTTGCCAATCCCAGTCAGCATCTGCTGGGTTCTGTTAACTTTTGAAAGTTCCTCTTCTTCAGTATGGGCAGTTTGAGAAAGAGGTTTCGGATCAAGGTCAGTGGTTTGGTAGACCCAAGGACAGAGGAAGAGGCTCCAACAAGCTCCTGGAGGGAAGAGGCATCTGAGTTTGGTCTAGCAAAGAACGGGAGGAGAAGGAATGAGGTTCAGTATTACCTGTCCCTGTAAACACAAACCATTTTTCATCTTCTTGTTCTGTCTTTTGCTGAGAAGAGCTTGTGGGGAGAAGACAAAAAAAGGGCTCTCTGCCTCTGCCTGTCTGCCAGTTCAACAGCTTTCCTCATTTTTCCCCACACACACTCTAAGAGGCCCCTGTCTGCAAACGCAAACCTTCTTGTAGCAGGACGTCAGGTCCTAGCATGAATGTCGTTTTTCTGCAGCAAACTTTTTTTACTTGAATTAGGGCTGCTGAATTTACACTGTACTATTTCTGCTGAGAATAAATTTCACATGGAAATGGCCCAGGAAGTAGGACTTTCGCAAGGCATTTTATTTGCAATGTTTTTCTCCATCTTCTCTTGATATTTGGTTCATAGACCTTTCCTATTCTTCTGTAGCATTGGCTGGTGCAAGGTTTCTAGTGTGAGAGAGGACATTCATATTTATTAAAAAATGCTTCCATAGCATACCAGAAATCACAAATTTTTTGGAAACCAAGAATACATGGAATCCTACTATTCAAATCCTACAAGTGCAGAGAAATAAAAGAATTTTTATAACAAACCAGCAGCATACAGCTAAAAGGCAGAGGAAAAACATGAAGGCAAAGGAGAGAAAATTATAAATGCACAATTTAATTCCCCCAAAATTTCGGCAGCTCTACGTTGGCAAGTGCCTTGTGTGGTTTGGAAATTAAATATTATGAAAAGTTAATCCAGGCGGCTTTCCTCCTCAGGCCAAGTGTACGAAAGGAAAGCAGAACATGCAAGCCTGGTCATGTACTTGTAAACCTCTTCCCGCATGGTCAGGATGTGGGCTTGCTAGTCATCCTCGTGCCTCCGTGATCCCATGCCAGTGCTGATGTTGGTGTTCCCGAGCGGTATGAACTGGCTCAACCTTCTGAAAGTTGAGTCACTCACGTATTGTGAGGTACAAAAGGCTGTGGAGAAGCTCTTGGATTACTTGTGCCGCTTTATCAGCAGCTGGCTTGGTTACAGGAGCAGCTGGTTGAGAAAGGCTCTAACGTGACCAAGCGGGATGGCAGTGAAGGAGCCGGGGCAGCGTGGGTACAGTCAGGTTCTTCATTCCCCTTTCTCCTCCCTTTTAACCTGTCATCCTGTTGCAGCCCTCTCTGTGTATTTAACCGTGACCTCCAAAGCTGTAGCTTTTCAGTAAACTTACTGTGTTACTCTTGTTTTACCCAAGAAACAAGAGGCACCACACATTTGTTCTTTTTTTTCTATTGGAGCCTATGTAGAAAAAGTGATAATGTGTAAGCTGGAAAAAAACCCACCCCGTAATCAACAAGCAGACACATGGAGCTACCTAAAGTATGTTTCCATTTTCAAAAACTTATGAATTAGAGGGTCTGTGGTACAGGTCACATGCTTGTTACTACAGATTGCCACATATGATAGCAGAGATGTTGCAATTCAATATTTTCTGGAGCTTCACCCATAATAATGCACTGTGACCTTCAAAATCCTGCCTGGCTACTTTAAGTGTTTGTAAGAGAGTAAGGAAGGCACAGAATCACAGAATGGTTTGGGTTGGAAGGGACCTCAAAGCTCATTCAGTGCCACCCCCTGCCCTGGGCAGGGCCCCCTCCCCCCAGCCCAGGTTGCTCCAAGCCCCGTCCAGCCTGGCCTGGAACACCTCCAGGGATGGGGCAGCCACAGCTTCTCGGGGCAGCCTGCGCCAGGGGCTCACCACACCTTCACAGGGAAAATTTTCTTCCTGATATCTAATCTAAATCCCCCCTCTTCCAGTTTGAAGCCATCACCACTCGTCCTATCACTCCATGCCCTTGTACAGTCCCTCTCCAGCTTTCTTGTAGACCCTTTTTTTTTGGCTAGTAATACGTCTCTATTTTTGCAAAAATACCCCCAATTTTCTGTACCAGACAGATAAGTGGGAAGGAAACAGACTGCTGGAGGGGTGTGGTGTGCTCTGTTATGTAGGTGGTTTTAAACATTAATAGAAAGAAATAATCTTTTAAGTCTTTCCCCAGTCAGTTTCTTCCCTTCTAAAACACATCGTACATCGAAGCCTGATCTGTTTGCAATGTAGTGCGATACATGTATGACAACTAACGTTCATGAGAAAATAGAAATGATATCCGAATATCCGTACTAGCTAAAAAATGAAATTGCTACGCCTACACAACAGGGTAGTTGCAGCGCATGCTTATGCAGGATCAAAATGAGTTTCAGCTCCAAACAGGTCATGGATTCTTGAGAATATATGATATGAGCTGTGGCCAGTGATGCTGGCAATATAACGTACGGTGTTACAGCAAAGAAAGTCTTTGAAATGGAAGTGTTTTGCCCTGAGCTCCCTACCTGCTGAGGGAAATAACACACGTACATCTAATACTATTAGTCTCAAATAGACTGAACAAATTCAGGGTTGTGTTTTTCACTGACAATAGTTTCGTACGAAGCATTTTTTTTTATCTTTTGCATAAAGTGAAACTTCTGCTTTTCCCCTTAATGCTAGAAAATATGAAAAGCCTTTTGCGCGTGATGTTAGCACAGCCAACAATGTCTTTTGAGAAGTAAGAGATTACAGGGAAATTAGAGGTATGAGAATATTTTATTAATTAAGATTTTGATCTTTTTATGTGAGGAAGCCTGCATTACTAAGGTAATCCCATTTAATTGGCCTTCCATCTTGAAAGCTAACTGCTTTTGCAAAGCCCAAAAAATACGATATCTCCATAAATGCTGCAGCACAGAATCACAGAATCACAGAATAGTCAGGGTTGGAAGGGACCTCTGGAGATCATCTAGTCCAACCCCCCCACCAGAGCAGGGTCACCTACAACAGGTTGCACAGGACAGCGTCCAGGCGGGTTTTGAATGTCTCCAGAGTGGGAGACTCCACAACCTCTCTGGGCAGCCTGTTCCAGTGCTCCACCACCCTCAAAGTAAAGAAGTTCCTCCTCATGTTAAGATGGAACTTCCTATGTTCAAGTTTGTGCCCATTACCCCTCGTCCTATCAATGGGCACCACCGAAAAAAGACTGCTCCCATCCCCCTGGCATCCTCCCTTCAAGTATTTGAAAGCATTAACAAGATCCCCCCTCAATCTTCTTTTCTCCAGACTAAAGAGACCCAAATCCCTCAGCCTCTCCTCATATGAAAGATGTTCCAATCCCCTAATCATCTTTGTAGCCCTTTGCTGGACCCTCTCCAGCAGATCCCTGTCCTTCTTGAACTGGGGAGCCCAGAACTGGGACCCGTGCGTGTAAGCTCCCTCCTTGGCCTTTCAGTCCTTTCTGCCAGGTTGCTTCCTAAGCTTGCAGCCGCGTTTTCCCCATGGTCTGCAAGCTGTAGAATTAGGACCAGAAAAGGATGCGCTTGTTGCACACTCCACATGAGCTGATGAGTTCCTGCCAGTGCGTGGGCCAAGGGAAGGAGAGGAAGGCAGGTGCAGTAATGTCCCCAGGGGGGGACATGTCTCCTCCTGGGCAGAGTTGATGTCAGAGATATTTACCGGCATTCAGATTATTCTACTCCATTCCAGTCTGTCAAGTCTGGAGTTTCCTTCATGTAGCAGCATATCGCTGCCTAGGAAGCCCTTTGAAATGGGGCTTTGAAATGAAACCCATCCAATTCCAGGCCAGCTTAAGGGAAAAACCCCTCCTTTTCCCAGACTGAATAAGATGTGTTCTTTCTGTCCATCAAGGGTAACTCTGAAACAATGAAGGCATTGTGCGTGGTGCCCTCATGCTGCTAGCAGCACTTGGTTTTTTTTCTACTGTAAATAGATGTTTCCCTTCCTCCATCAGGATGTGCACATGGGAGCAGGACATCTACTGTTTTGGGCAGTGGCCAAACTCACAACTGGTTTCAGGTTTTGTTGTTGTTGGTTCTTTATTTTGTTTGTTATTTTTTTTCCCCTCCTACTACACTATAGTTAGCGCTGTTGTTAACAGTCACTTGGTACGAGATAAAGCCCTGCAGCCCATTCTTCTGTGTATAATCTCTAAACCTCTGGATCTGGCATGGAAGTGGAACTTTGCAGCCGCACTCAGTGATTGCAAGAGAAGCCAAGAATGTTGCATCCAAAAAGGCATTTTGCCTTTCTCTTCCTTCAGACCCAAAGCCTAGAGCTTGTTTTCTTTGAGGAAGGAAATTCCGAGCCATTCACTGTACGGTGGGTCTTTATGCTGTTGTTTGCCTCCATCTGTCATGAGAAATTTGTCAACAGATTAGAGTTCAGGCTGGTGGTGCGATGCTACAGTGGCCTGCGAATGAGTAGTGCCAGAAGCACCATAGGATGGCCCGTGTAGAGGGTGATAAAGTCATGTGCAGAAACAGAGAACAGGCCTGGCTGGAAGGGACCTTGAAAGATCATCTGGTCCAACCTTTCATGGGACAGGGAGCCTAGATGAGATGATGTAGATGATCTAGAACACCATAGAGTTCTCTGTCCCAGAGGAGATGCCCCTAACAAGGCTTTCCTGCAGCTTGGGTGGATTCTTGTCTGTCTCCTTATGCTTGATTCTCTTCAGTGGAGCTGGTTCATGTTCTTGCCCCACAGGAGTTTTGACACTTCACATCTCATGCTCTGGACTGATCTCCAGCCAGTGAGTGACACATTCCTGTTTGACTTCTTCCCTATTTAGTCATCTGGTGAATGTGTTTCACCAGAATTCAAGTGAAACTACCCAATGGCAGCCTGATGCTGTGGAGTCTCCCACTCTGGAGACATTCCAAACCCGCCTGGACGCTGTCCTGTGCAACCTGTTGTAGGTGACCCTGCTCTGGCGGGGGGGTTGGACTGGATGATCTCCAGAGGTCCCTTCCAACCCTGACTATTCTGTGATTCTGTGACTCTAAATAAGGGGGGAAACACTCCAATTCTGTGTCTGCTAAGGTGACCGCAAGCTCTACAGATTCCCTTCCTTAATGCCTACCCACCTTCTCATCCTTGACCATCAGACACCCTCCCTCAAAGTGTAAAAACATGAAGTTGTAGGTGTGGAAAGGTCAAATATGAAAAATAATAATGTAATTTCATTTCAGGTCAGCACTAAAAGAACATGAAATTAAAACCAATGCTTTACTAGATAAGGAAGAACTGAGCGCATGTGGAGAGGCCCCAGTCCTCAACTGTCACATGTTCTCGCTGCCTCTAACCCACATCATTCACAACAGGAAACCCAGAAAAATCTGTTTCCTCCAGATCGTGTTGATGTAATGGTATACAAGGTCATTAATATTCTGGATTTCAACCTGTCCCACTGGAATCCTCAAAGGCAAAATGAGACAAGAAAGCAAACAAAACATTTCCTTTCTTTTCCAGAGAAAGAGAAATAGGAACAGCTGAGCAAGTTCTGACAAGCTTTAAAATCTGATATGAAATTGGATTGGATTATACCACCTAAAGAGGATGCTGGAGTCATCAGATTGCTAAAAGTTCCACTAAGTAAACCTCTGTTTTAGGCAGAAAAAAGCAACAATTGGTGACTAGAAACTCTTTTAATCCAGAACTGAAATGCTGTCTGTGAGAATAAAAGCTGATGGTTTAAAAAGCCGAACCATTTGCTAAACATTAGAGGAAGCAAAGTAAATAATCTCTCAAAACATTATTGTTTTTTGTTGTTCTCGAGCCGTTTACTTTGGAAACAACCCCTGGAGGTACGAAATCTGCAGCAAAATAGTGGAACAGGTCTCTGAATGGTGGAGACCAATTATTTCAGTATTGCCTTCAACTTTAGTTTAAAAAGCAAACAAATGTGCTTGAAGTTTCCTACCCTTTCCCTTGTCCTTTCCCGAGTTCAAGTAGATGGAGAGAGAGCACCAGACAGACAGACAGACGGAACGTGCTTTCTCTGCATAGGGGCGGCTGTGGGTCTGCAGCAGAGTGAAGGCGATGGTACGTGCGGTGGATCGACTGAGTTTGCTCTTTTGGTATATCTACCGGGTTCTGCTGTCGGAGATGATACAGATTTAAAATCCCTGGTGGATTTTAAAGCTGTTCTTTCAATAAAAAGCGCGATGTTTGGCAAGATGTTTGCTTCCTACCAGCTTCAAGTTTTTCTCCTCTCTTTGGCCACCAGGTAAGAGGATGGAGCAGGATGTAAAAAAACCACACTGGTCTCCCCTGGATTTAATGAGTGTCGTTTTAAAACTAATTTCTTACAAATTCATCACTCTGTTTTGTTTTTTTGATACGTGAGTAGAGTTATGTATCCAACAACACACATGCAAAACCCGCAAGTGCTGCCAAAGAATACAAGTTATACAAGCGGGCATGTCGCAGGCTGACTTAGTGACTCAGGGCTTGGCAGCTGCCCTATAAACAAAGCTACTGAATTGGTTTGGGTCTGTCGAATCACAGAACTGGTTATGCGGCAGCTCCCTTTCAAAGATATGCTTTAAAGAATTACTAGAGAGTGACAATTTGATCAAAACGCACAAATCGCTAACGAGTTGAAAAACCAGAGTCGGCTTTGGAAATCCAATTGCAGCAGTTGTATTTCAGTCTCTCGCGTTTTAATCGGACAAGAATCCATGCTAAATCTAAAGGGAGGATTTGCATTCTCTTTCTGTGTTACCGGGATTTGCATCTCTGCTGCAGGACGCAGACGCCAGCTCCTGTGCCCAACACTGCCGTCGGATCTGCTGATCGCCTACAAAAACTGATTTTGAGTATTGGGCAAATATTGCAGATCGAGGGGTGTAGATTGCTTTGGGTATGGTTAGAGGCCTGTTCATACATTCTGAGGGCTTTAAATATACGCAAAATAACGGCATGCAAGGGAAAAAAAAAATAAAGTAAATAATTAGAAACCAATAACTATGATTCTGCAGGTTAGATCTTCCCTCAGAGTTATAATAGTATAGAGGTAGCCGAGTTCCAAGAGAGGGTAGTCGTGCTGCTTATTATGTTGTTTGCCAGTTTATAAGAGTAAAATGTATTTATATTTCAGAGTTCTATAGCAATGAGTGTTAAGTATTAATATTTATTGAGGATCTCCAGAGGTCCGGTCCAACCCTGACCATTTTGTGATACCTTTGCTAGCATAAAATTGCCTGCTTATTTCATGGCAAGACCCCTTAAGCAAATCTCTCTAAATATTGACAGTTTGGAATGATTCCTATACTAGAATGCTAGACTCTCTATGGGTAGATTTGCGCTAATCTGCGCCTGTGACTGTGAAGTCTCATGACAGATCGCTCTTTCTCTCCTCATTTCTTCTAGACCGGTTGACTTCCAGACCTGGGGACCCCGTCACCTCTCCCCGGAGAGGAGGGAAAGACTACTTGTGGTCCATTTGGTTTGACATTGGCGTTTCATTTAGAAATTGAACATGAAATCTCAGTTTATGCATATTTTCAACTACCATTAGCAAATCTTGGCAGTTTGTCCCATGCTCTGGAGCAGCATTTGCCCTTAGTTGGTGCCCAAGTCCATGTAAGATAACACTTTCTTCTGTGTTTTCTCCAGAGTTGGGCAGCTCAGAAGCTGTGACCCAATACATTTGGAGATGAACTTTAGTTTTGTGGCATAGGCCAAACATGACTTTTAACCGAATGATTCTCTAAATATCCAGAAATTAAGGGGCGCGGGAGGCAGAGAGCTAACGCAGCCTGCTTTTCTCCAGAAGGTGGAAAGCGATGTCATGCAGGAGGTGTTGGAGTGGGGCAGAAAATTCCAGCTCATTTCTTTGGGGGATTCTTGCATAGTTCTCGCCTTCCCTGACTACCAGTGCTGCTTAGTCCTCACGGGAGGGTTTGGCAAAGAGGGAAAGCTCCGCACCTGCAGGACCTGTGCGAGGTTAATGCCCCAGAGCTCTACGCTATCTCACGACTTTTTGTTGATAGCACAGAGCTGGACTGCGATTCAGGCCACCACCCCTGTGGGTTTGGCTTGCTGAAGTGGATGGGCTCTAAGCACTTCCCTGAGGCGGAGAATGCATTTTCAACTACTGCTTTACATACAGATGTTCCTGTGAAATGACTAATGTTTCCGTGCTGAGCTTCCATTTAATTTGAGAACAAAAATCTTGTGTTGTAAATGCAGCATCAAGGCTTGAAATGTACAGAAATTAAACACGTTTAGTTTATGGCTATGGTTGCTTTTCAAACTATCACTAATTGAAAATGCCATAAGCAAATTTTAATATGTTTTTAGTCCCTGTGTCTGCGAAACAAAGCCCACAGGTCTTTGTTGGCACCCTGTAGTATTTTAATTTATGCTGCCGACATATCTTCATGGTCAAATGTTCTGAGAAACTCTCCTTGGAACTGAAGTTTGAATTTCATTCCAGCGTGTAGAGTGATTACTGAACCATTCTTCTTCCTTAAGCTGTATAAATATTTTTTTCCAACAGTTTGTGGTATGATGACAACTTGAGGGAAAATTAGCGGCCAAAAGTAACCTTGCTATTCACACTGATATGTATACAGACTTTTTGTTGCTCAGACAAATGAATCTTCTTCTTTTAGCCACAGAGTTTGCACCATGTACGTGTCATAGACATACTGGAAGAAATCGCTACTTATCCGCAATTCAGCTCAGCAGGACAAACTCTGGAATTTATGGAGACGTTTTGTTCTGTTTGCTTTTTTGAATGGTTCACATATTATACATAATGAGGAATGAGAAGGAATAATGAGACTACTCAGATGATATATTTGATGATTTTTCAAGGAACACCGTCCCAGAGAGGGGCCCCCTGAACACATTTTTGGTTTTGGCCACACTGTAACACAATTATTATTTTTTTTTTTTAGACAGAACTTACCGTTGCCCTTAGTGGAGAGTTCTGTTCAATAAAAGCGATGGCAATGGATGTTTTCTCCTGCTTTTTTGCTTGCTGTTATTCTTTGGATGGGTAACTTTCAAAGGGAAGTTGGATTTTTTTCAGGGGATGGGGTTTTTGCTTTGTTTTGTTTTCCCTTTCTACAAGTAAAAAGTAATACTAGCAGCTCAGACACCAGGAGGAGAAAAACCCAGAGGAAAAAAAAGTAAATTCCTCCTCCCACAAAGACTCTGTCATGAAATATTTGGGAAACATCCAGTGCATAGAATTGCAAGTATTTTGGTGACTGTGAAATGGATCCATCTATGATAATATATAAAATAATATATATTATAACAGGTAAGGCAATAGGTTTGCCTCAGCAGGTGGAATTTTAGAGATAAATAATGTGTTAAAGATTACATATCAGTTAATGTGTGTTTAAATTAAAGAGCAAATCTAATTTTGATACAATTCAGGAGCTGAGAAGAAAACCGAAATTGCAAATTGGACTTAGACTAGGTAAAACCTGCTCAAGGAAATGCAGGTTGTATAGATGCAAGCATATTCCATGAGCTTCAAGGAACAGATTTGACAGATGAACATCGCTGAAGAATAATGCTTTACAACTTTTAGAAAAGTTAGTAGCTTCAGGTATGGGCATAAATAGTATGTTTGTTGCTCTAGATAATTTCTACTGTATGTGTGTTCTTTGTGTAGGTATATAGACATGTATCTGTGGGGATATGTATGTGTGTAGATATATATATATATAAATAAAATAGTCATGTATGGAAGGTGTAAAAATGAAAGAGTAGTAGTCCCTGTATGAAGTCAATATGTTCTGTTCTTCCTCGAGGAAACTGTGAGTGTAAGATGAAGTGCTGGCGTAGCACCGGGCACGCGGGAATAGCTGGCTGCCTTTTCTCTAGCCTTGCATTAATACGTACCGAGGAAAGCAACTCTCTTAAATCAAACCAGCAGCACTAGTTTTGATAAGTGTCAGCTAATTTGTAAGCATTGCTGAGGGCAGTGTATTTAAACAGCCTCGCAAACGCAGAGGAGACAAAAGCTCCGTAAAGGAGCACTCTGTCTGTTTGAAGTAAAATTGCCAGAAGGATTTTGTACGAGGAAGATGATTCACTTTCATAACAGCTGTTCCTGAATAAGTGGCAGAGATTTCAGTATTTTCTGCCCATCTGTGGTCCTTTGANAACTGCTTGTAGTGTTCATTGCAGCAATACGTCTTCAAGGTCAAACGCTGTACGAGATTCTGAAGTGTTAGTCATTTGTGTAAATAGGAATGGCTAGATGAGCTAAAATACAACTATTTTTCTGAAGAGCTTTACATTCCTGTGTTCCAAAAATATGTTTATTTCCTCTTCTCTTCTGCGGGTTTTGTTTGCAGCTGTGGGAAAGTGCAATCGAAGTTGTCTTTGTGCTTTTTTTTTCTGAAAGCAGGCAGAAGTGTGCTTGTTCTCATGTCCTGCAGTAAGAGTTCAAAGCCGCGTAACTGAGAGCCTTATTTCCTAGTCTTCTTTAGCTTCTCGGGTCTGCGGCTGCCGAGGAAAATTCACGTTGCAAAGATGAAAATGCTGCTGAGATACTGGGGGCCATGTCTGTGGAGCAGGAGCCTCTTGTGAGCTAATAAACTGGCCTTACAGTTGGTCTGAAATCAGTGAATTGAGTGGTGTCTTAAGTGAGTATCTTCTTGGTGACTGCTGAAGACGTGCAGTCATGTTTTGGTGTAGCTGGAGTGTAGGTCACTGCTGAAATGCTCACATTTCAGGTAGTCCAGTGGAAAGATGTGGAGAGGGAGGTGGCAGGGTCAGGGTGATAGATCAGGGATTAGGCAGACATCTTGCATTCCTCTTGGATGTCACTACAATGAATTTCTGCTTCATGAGGCTAAATCTAGAGCCTTAAACCATCCAGAAATCCTGGACCAGATGTCTGACCTGTCACCAGATGATCATAGAATCATCGAGGTTGGAAATGACCTTTAAGATCATCAAGTCCAACCAGGAACCTAATGCTGCCAAGCCCATCACTAAACCATGTCCCTCAGCACCACGGCTGCCCGTCTCTTAAATATCTCCAGGGATGGCGACTCCACCACTGCCCTGGACAGCCTGTTCCAGGGCCTGACAACTCTGTCCGTGAAGAAATTTCTCCTAATCTCCAATCTAAACCTCTTCTGGCACAACTTGAGGCTGTTTCCTCTTGTCCTGTCACCTGTTACTTGGGAGAAGAGACCGACCCCCCCTCGCTACCCCCTCCTTTCAGGGAGCTGTAGAGAGCGAGAAGGTCTCCCCTCAGCCTCCTCTTCTCCAGGCTGAACAGCCCCTGGTCCCTCAGCCACTTCTCACAGGACTTGTGCTCCAGACCCCTCACAGCTCCGCTGCCCTTCTCTGGACACGCTCCAGCACCTCAATGACTGTCTTGTAGTGAGGGGCCGAGAACTGAACACAGTACTCGAGGTGGGGCCTCACCAGTGCTGAGTACAGGGGGACCATCACTGCCCCAGTCCTGCTCACCACACCATTCCTGATACAGGCCAGGATGCCGTTGGCCTTCTTG
>VZSZ01010246.1:31060-61885 GCA_013398815.1 Ibidorhyncha struthersii | reverse complement strand
ATTCCTGATACAGGCCAGGATGCCATTGGCCTTCTTGGCCACCTGGGCACACTGCCGGCTCACATTCAGCCGCTGTCCACCAACACCCCCAGGGCCTTCTCTGCCGGGCAGCTTTCCAGCCACTCCGCCCCAAGCCTGTAGCGCTGCATGGGGTTGGTGTGACCCAAGGGCAGGACCCGGCACATGGCTTTGTTGAATCTCACACCATTGGCCTCAGCCCATCGATCCAGCCTGCCCAGATCCCTCTGTAGGGCCATCCTACCCCACAGCAAGTCAACACTCCCACCCAACTTGGTGTCGTCTGTGAACTTACTGAGGGTGCACTCGATCCCCTCATCCCGGTCATTGATAAAGATATTAAAGAGAACCGGCACCGGTACTGAGCCCTGGGAGCAGCACTGATCATCTTGTCTTGCCTGGCCTCTCTCCTGGGTGAGAGCAGGAGGACTAGAAACCCTCTGATGAAAGTAAAAGCTGAAAAAATGCAATTCTGTAGCAAGAAATTAATTCTGCCTCTGCAGTGGTAATAACCTCTGTAAAGTCTGCCCAGCAGATGCCAGCAGTGAATTAGCACAGAGCTCAATATGTAAGTGTGGCAAATGCTTCACTGCTTAAAGCATGATTGCTTGAAATAGATTTTTTTTTTCATTGAGGCTGATTTTTTGCTGTGAACATCCTCATTTTATTCTCTGAAGCCCTGAGAATAGTGTGTTAGACAGTCTCTGTATACAAGTCAGAAAACATTCAGGTTTAGATTTGGTCCACAGTTCATAATAATGGCCTTCCACATAAACAACGAGACCAAGTTATTTATTTCAAAGACGTTTTAGGTCTAGCCTTTTTGCATCCTATATATTTTCTGTCTGACCTTCTTCCTGTTTACTGCCCTCTTCAGAGGAGGAGCGTAACTCTTCTTTTTTACTGCCCCTCACACTTTGAATTACAAATTTGACCTGACGTTAAGCTGTTCCTTTTTGTACTGGAGCAAAAAAAAAAAAAAAAAAATTAAAACCCTAAGTCATATGGTATTATCTTTCACTTTCATTGAACCATCTGGACTCCTGGAGCCGGAGTTGAAAACTGTCAACATCTCTTGATGCAAAGCAAATAGCCTTGGCGAAAAGGGAAGTTCAGGCTGGAGGATCCTCCGGTAGAAAGTTTAGAGCAGTTCAACACTGGAGGAAGGAAATCATTATCTGTCAGAAGAGTCCCATCCTGCCCTGGAGCCATAGCGTTACGGATCTAATGCTGTTCCTTTAAAGGTTAGGCTCACATTGAAGATTTCAGTGGAAAAGAGATTTTGGTTTTACTAAAGTTTATTTTTGGTTTGCTGTTTGCGGAACACGTGTCCCAAACACGAGGGAGAGGTCTAGTCTCTCATATCGGGCCTCCTTAATTTAAGGAAATGACAAGGAGGACTTCTTACTGCATGGCTCACCCCCTTGATAATAAAATTGATACACATATGATTTCATGATACACATAACAGAAGTCAATTCCAGGTCCTTCTGAACTGTACAGAATATGATGTTATCCATGTAATTGTGTTGGTGACTGCGGTTATGTACCTTTTCAAAAATGTTTCCTTGAATCGAGGTGTTAATACAAATAAAGTAATACTGTCATGTCACAATGCAGTTGAAACACCTTATGATTTGGGCTTTCATGCGGGATTGTAAACACTGAAAGAATGGATTTCACTAGGAATATTTATTCTTTACCCTTAAAAGATTCTTATTTGAAACTGTAAAGACCCACTGAAAAGTAAACTCATGTCACATGGAATTGGATGTTCATTACAAATAATAGTTATTATACGAGTCTGGATTATTACTTGTCATTTTATGTCCTTGGCAATTAGTATCTCTCATTTAAAATATTTATTTTTCCTTTTGGCTGAGTTTCTCTACAGAGCTGGAACAGTTGTCTTAAAAATTATGCTCTCCCAGGCAAAATAAATTAAGTCTTGGAATTATGTCAAGACTTTTAATTGAAGACGGAGTTTCAAAACAATCCTGGTGCAGAAATGAAACTCACTTTCTCCCTTTAACTCCTCTTTCTACCTGCTGCTTCTCTGGGTGTTTCTGTCTGTAAATCACACGTACGCTCTCTTTCTTGCTTTCTGGAAGGCCTCCAAAGGTTGAGGGGAAGTCTTACAGGAAACCTTTCCAAAACATATTTAGGACTTGTTCTCCTTGTGCAGATAAAACCCTCAGATGTGTTTTAATACAGATTAACTGAAACTGGAAAACTGTAATATTTGGTTTGGGGCACTTTTTTTTAATTAAAAGGTAGAAATTTGATGGCTATTTTTCCTGTTAGAATTTGCATCAAGAGTTTTACTTCGTTGTTACTTCCTCGTTTCTTTCAGTGAGTTCCAGATGTGCTAATAATTTGAGATTTATCTTAAGTGTAAATGTTTATTTGATCAAATGAGCATGCATTGCATTCTGAGACTTCCTTATTGGGTTATCGGATGGAAGGGAATGCAGTTGCTGCCTTTCGTGAAGTTTTCTGTATGGCTTTGATTTGAAAACCTCTGTCTTGGAGTTACAAAAATAATTCAGGAAAGACCTATACATGCAAGAAAGATATGGCTTTAATTCTTTCCCAGATACAGGGTCAGATTTTCCAGGTGTCCCGGAGTCTAATTGCATATTTTATTAATCTAATTTTGCCATGTGTCACTATTGATATACCACATAAATGGAATCCACTCTTAGAATACCACCGGTTCACAGAAATAGAATTTTGTACCAGTGCTATACCACGTTAATTGTGCAATGTCTAAAGTGATTGGCTCTCGTTAACTTTAATTTTCTTTCTGTTTTTTTTTTTTTTCCTCCAGGGAACTTTCATAGGACTTGTGGCCTTTTATTAGTCACATTCTTAAATCATGTATTCTTTCCTTCATCCCTTGGAAAACTCAACCCTCCTGGTTTAACAGGTATTTCTTTTGGGGTAACAAGGGGAGTAGAGATGAACAAAAGCAGCCAGGGCAACGATACAGCATCACTGTACGTACTGACTTCTACAATATTCCCATCATTATTTGACATTTGGTATTAAGAGAAGTTGCTGAGTTACTGTCTAACTTGGTGTGGTGTTTGGTAGTTATGTGGTTTGCACATGTTATCATTATTATTATTCCCTCCCTTGTTTATAAACTGCATTGAAACGCTACTCAACAGGGAAAGGAGCAGAGGCAGCTGATTCGCAGTGGTAGGACCTGACCGCAGAAGCATGCTGACTTTACGTTTACATCACATCTTTTGCACCACTGTGTCACGTGTTAGGAAATGCTCTGATTTTAATGAGGCCAATGTAGAAATTAATGCAATCAAATCAGAGAGTGTGTGTTAGTCCAGAGGGATGTACCGATGTTTTCAGGGATGCTGATGGTGTGGCTAGCATCATGTGTGCATTCAAAATAGGCCTTAAAAATAGTGTTAACGTAGCCAAAAATGGAGGCGGGGGGGGAACGATGAGTAATTCAAGGCATGTGTGTCTGCTTCTTTTCTTCTCCCGACAGTCTTACTACTCCCTGCCTTCCACAGGAGGTAAATATTACTCAGTTACAATGCTGAAAAACCCAATCCTTACATTAGTGAAATTAAAGTCAGTGCTCCTAAGGAGGGGTAAATATTAACTTTTCCCAACTTTCCCAGGAGTTATTAAGTCGTCTTATGCTATGAGCCTAAACAAATTACCATGTAAAAATGCATTTTTGTCAGGCATGTTACCCACGGAGTACCAAGCTTTGTTTCGTAAGTGTAGCTGGGGATTGACTTGGATTCAGAAGGTCCAGTGGCACTCAGGAGGTAGGAAGTTCATTTTTTATTTTCATTGCCACTATATGACCTGCTCCGTCTAAGAATATGTATCATGATACCAAAATGGACATGTATAAAACACGAAAAAGACAGATTATTCAGGCTTTAATTGAGGTTTTAATCAATCAAGGCAAGACATTAGATTTACAGGTTTAGAAAATGAGATTTAATAAGTAGACATTTCAATCAATGTCAAAGTATTCATCCTTGTATATACAGAAAGAGAAAATTCATATATATATATCTATAAAAGAAAAAAAAATATTTCTGAACTATTTTATAAATAGCTAAATCCAAGAAGATAAAACTCTGTACTTTCTTGTGTGATATGCAACGTATTCGGTTGCATATAAAAATGAGGAAAGAGAATTATGCCTCTGGTTCTATTTTACATTTCCTAGGAAAAAGTAAATTCTTGACTCCTTACGGGTACGTTTGTGTTCTAGATTCCTGAATTGAATTCCTGATCTGAAGAATTCACGATGCAAATAAGTAGACACTTACAACAGTGAAAAGAATTATATGAAGTAAATCAGGCCCACCAAAATCCACTTGGAGTATGTAGATCAGGACTACCAGAAGGAAAAAACTGGCCCTTATTACTGCACAATCAAAAACCTTCAGAGCAGTGTGTTTATTCTACGGAATAAATACTATTTTTAGTGCTTATAGAATCAAAATCGGATGGTAACTTTTTCCCACACCGGATTTTCTTGTCCATCTCATTGTTATTAGGATGCGAATGTTTGGACTGTCACTGCTCTAGCTACAACACTAACCTTTTTCCCAACAATTTTCAATTTTCAAAATTGTTTATATTCAAGGAAAGCCCAAAATAATCAGCATAAAACAATTATTTATCTCTTTGATGATGTAAAAGGTGTTTGGCTGTATTGTTGAAAATGAATCCCTTGGGATGCTGTGATCTTCATAACCTCTCCGTTTAAAGTATCATCTTCAATTATTGTTATCAGTCCCTCAGCAATTATTGATGGGCTGAAAAAAAAAAAAAGTCGTTATTTCAGAATCATGATGTCACAGAACACGTGAAAAGGACAAGTAAAGAAACGCAATGTAAATCTCTATACCCTGAAAATTAAACAATCTGGTTTCTGAACAAATTTATTTTCAAGAAACGCACAGGTTACCACCTCTGAGTGTTTCAGGAGAGAAATTCAGTCCCCTCAGTCAGGACATACAACGTCAAGGAGCAATTTTACAAATCATCGTTTGTTTGCTGTAGTCACTGCTGAATGCCTGTGGCTGTCCAGCTGCCACTGGGCTTCCGGCAAAGCCCTCTCTGTCAGGGCAATGGACAGAAATAAGCCTTCCACAGTCCACTGCACCTCTTTGCTCTTGGCTTCTCCTCTTCCTGTAGAAGGGCTGACACACAAATCAGCCTCAGGGGAATTTTGTCACCTGTGGTTTGCTGTGGTCAGTAGGTTCAGTATATTTTACATATGAAAAAGTACGGGTGAAACAACACGGTCAGACAATTTCCTTTCTGCAGCAGTATGTGAGCAGCTAATTGTTAGAGACCAAGAAAGTGTTAAAAAAATACCACCTCATGCTTGGTTTGTTCTCAGGCTCTTTCCTCGCTGTCTGCTTTTGGCCTTTGTTGGCAACACCGTAACGGGCGAGGGAACTCCTCAATCTGATCCCCCATAGCCGCTACTGTGCTCTTATGAACTCAGTCCGGTTTCATCAGTTCTTGGTCTGATTTCTATCTTGGTTCACTTGCAACTTTTGTGGATATTCAGTACAAATGATATACCCCGTATCTCACGAGCCTGATTAAACGAACTTGTGGAAGAACACCAAGCACTGCTGAAAACTAATACACCACTGTTAACTTGGGAATTTGACTTACACTTTGCTGGGAAATGGGAATGCATAAAGGGAATTATCACTACGTAGGTGATACTCTTAAAATAGCTGCAGATATCTGCCATTTGTTCCTTGTATATCGGATAACACTTTGGTTTGATTGACTTTTATCTGAGGCAGCGTTTCCCGTGAATTTTAATTTTGCTGAAAGTGCTATTGTGTGTGCCTGTTCTTCATTAACAAAGGGCAAAACCCCCACTGTATCTGACTTACTCCATCACGCCATAGAACTGCATCATGTTTTTGATCTCATCCTTGTATGAATAATATTGTCCCATATTCTCCTCTTTATCTATTGACTGAAGAATTGGTGTGTTGACAAATCCTGGGCAAATTGTGTTGAGTCTCACGCCGTAGTTTTCCATATTAGCTGCTAACTAGAAAAGATAAAAAGTTAGGCATTTGTCATCAACATTTTAAAATAGTATTGTGCAAGTAATTTTTCAAAGAATGAGATTTACCACTAAGTACTTTTCAGCCTTGCCTAGTAAGCTGATTTTGCTACTACTGATTGTTTTGTTTTGATAACTAAGTTTGAAGCATGTTTTCTCTAGAAATCCTACTAGATTACTAGAAAAAAACATCTGTGTTGCTGGGAGAACAATTCTACAAGAAATCAACACTCTTTCCATGCAGCTGTTTGTTTTCTAATATTTTTGTTATTAGTGCTCTTGGCATGTCATCAACAGTATTCTACGGGGATGAGATAACTCTCATAAGCAAAACCAAGTGAAAAATATCTCCCATATGCTTCCAATCTTGTAAGATCTTTGTTATTAGAAGAAAACTATCTGAAATCAAACCAAGATTTAATTCTGAGATTGTATTTACCTCCCTCACGTCAACAGAAATAGGATTTGGTCTCTACCCCTAGAACTGTAATGCTAAACCTTTCCAGCTGCTCTGTCGTCCCTGCCAAGGGATGAATCTACCCCTGAGCATCTCCGCAGGAAAGGCCCTCTGAACTCCAGGAAAGAGGCAGGATTTTTTTTCAGGAAGCAGTTCAGGAACACGATGAAAGCAAGCAGCACAAATTGTTCTGGAAATGGTAGGACCCTTCATTTGTGGTGCTACCAGTGCCTGTGTGTAGCAAAGAAGTCTGATGAGCATCCAGGCGTATGTTGAGGGCTGCATGAACTTCCTTAGCGATGGCACAGAACTTAGGAACTGCACACGATATACCCAAGAACAACCATAATTTTTCAACACTGAGTTCTATTTATTTTCACATTTAACAGGTATCCTTTCTAGTTTTATGTACATCGCATCTCATTTTCATGCTGTGGTAGCCTGCCTTTTCAGTCTGGAGAAGAAAAGAAACCGAAGTCCTAGATGTGTTGTACCATCCCTGCCCAACGTTCGGCTGTACTGCCTTTCCTGGTAAATACAGGGATTCGCTATGTTTATTATTCTATTTCTCCTCGGCATTCTCATGTTCTATAGAGACAGTATTTCCTCTAATTTTCTAGTAGACTCTTTATTTTTGAACTTAGATGATGATGTTTATACTATAATGAGAAAACAAAATGGAAAACCAGGTTTCAGGTTCATGCTGTGAATAATATGTTATACGCAACACTTACCCATACTAACCTGTCTAGCTTAATCTAAAAAAGAAGTTATTTGGGTGGGGGCATAAATTATGGATAAACTATCCTAGTGATCATTTCGGGTACTTTTTTCTGGAAATTAGATTGGGAATCTTATATGAGTAGACTGTCTTTAAGCTTAGCCTATGAAAGTGTAACCATATTTGCTCCCTGTGAGTTACTTTGTCTTACTGCTTGTTCAGTTTAACTAGAAAGTTTTGGAGTCAGAGGCTAAGAGTTACTATATGGTCAGATAACATCTAACATGTCCCTCCCTGAATGTGTCATTTTGCATTTTCAGTGTATTGAGAGTTGGTAAGAATAAATAATGGTAAACATTTTTGTGTTCAAGTCACGTTTTGTACATTTTAATACCTATTATCATTAGAAAAAAAGTCATCATCATGACTTACAAATAAGGAAACCAAAATGTTAAATGACCGAGATGGGGTTATGAAAAAATATTTTTAAAGCTTGGATAACAATTTGACTTTTGGAGTCCTCCCACTGTCCTTGAATTACTTTGCAACATCTTTCTTCCATGCTCCCAAACCCTCAAATTGGCCATAAACACACACATGCCTTACTTATTCCATCTTTGGATTCCCTTTGTGAAAGGAGGGAACCTCCACTGCTTCAGACACTCGGTTTCTTTAAGAAAATTAGTTCCAGTTGTGTGACAATAGAAAGGGAACTTGAGAAACTTAGCATGTTCCCAAGGAGCTGCCGATACTGTTTTCAAAAACACATACTTACTGCTATTGACCGTGTGAATCCAATTACACCATGCTTTGTAGCACAGTACACAGGTTGGAATGCAGCAGGCATGAGTCCTTTAAAATAAAAAGGTAGCTGAATAAAGATGTTGGGTACTCCTATTGATGATTACCTTAAACACACATACAGGTCTATAAGGTAAAAAATAAGTGATGGATTTATAGAGATGCAACAAAATAGGTTAGTAAAAAATCGCAAATTATATGTTGTAATCTGAGGTAGGCTGGGAAAAGGCACGAGACTGATAAAACATGAGGAGGCAAGAGAAGAGTGATAAAAAGTATAACTTTTAAGAGGAAAAGTATCTATGAAGTATGACTTAAAACAGAAGAAAGGATCTGGAAGAAAACACTCAAGGATGAGATTTTTTTTGAGCCTTCTATGAATCTGTAAAGTATTTAAAGTATGTAAAGTCTGTAAAGTATGTTAGAGAAATGTTGATTGCTGACACCCTGGCTGCTGATATGTATACTGGACGCCTGCAACTATTCACAGTGATTTCAGGGAAGAAATGTGTGAAAAGGTAAGGGAAAGAGCAAAATCCGTTTTGACTACTGTAGCTGCTTCAATATTATCCTTATAATATATCAAAACATAAAGTCTGACTTAAATGCCTTGCTTATGTTGCTTCTGTAGAATAGTAACAAAATATTTGATAGGTGATAGCTTTTTTTACAGAGATTTAAATGAAATAAGTGAGCCATTTTGCAATAAGCATGTGGAAAAAGCACTAAAGTGAATGCAGGACCTCAGTGCAGAGAGAAGATAGAGATAAGTGAGTAAGCATTGTGAACGGAATGGTAAGTTGAAGAGCTTAGATAGCGAGCAGAAAGAAATGAAAGCAGAGGTGTGCACAGGAAAGACTTCTGAAGCATTTTCTAGATTGGATCAGGTTGGCTGAAGAGGATTTTGTGGTATGGTACCTCCTAGAGTGGGCCCTGTTCTGGAATGAAAAGCCAGGATGAAGATTTTCAGAAGGGAACGGTAAAAGGGGGTAACAATCCTGGGTAATGTCATTGCTACCCCCTGCAAGGAAAAGGAGAAGCAAAATGAAGAAATGACTGCTAACTTTGTGAATCTTTATGGTGGGAGCGGGAGAGCATAAAATCATTATTTATAGTGGAGAAAGAAGAGAGAACAGAGGTTTTGGAGGAAAATTAAGAACCTGATTCTAGTAAGACTGCATCTGATGGCAAAAATCTGGTCAAGAAGAGATGACAGTCCATGGGTGCACATACGTATATGTTATGCCAACAATTTCCACTATGCTATGGCAGCTGAACTGGACCCCACAGATGATGCAGTTCCAGCTTTGAATATCAAACGCCAGTCTGTCCTCCAGTGAGAGGATAAAAGTTGTCTGTGTTCTTGGATGTGGTACCATAAAACTGGTTGGTGATTTTGATGCATTAATGTTTGATTCTAATGCAAGTCATCCCAATTAATAGCTCAGGTATGTTTTTTCATTATTCATACTTCGTATCTTCAAGTGATGTTGTCAGGAAAGGGTGTGACTCGTCTCAGTGGAGATGAAGAATACACTTCCCAGCTTTAAGGATGGATTTGCCGGAAAGATTATGTATGCCCGAGACTGGCATGGGCTCTTTGCTCTGGACTCCGTTTTGTCTGAAGGAAGAAACTTTCTAAGACGGCATAAAGCTCCAGTTACAACCCTGACAGCTTCAAGGCTTTATCTTGATTTAAATGCTACACTGGTGACCCAGTGAAAGCAGCACTGTTATTAGCACTGTTCAGTGGCGGGAAATGAAGAACTTAACCTCGTGGCTGGTGGTTCCCTTAAACTTGTGTTTACCTGCTCAGCTTGTGTTGTGCTTCTCACTGAGAACTTACTTCATGAAAAATGGGGTTTGTGTTGTCCCCTTTGGGTTGTGATCACAACAGAGGCTTAATGTTCCTCTGTTTGGTGACTTGATCATCATCGCTGTTCTTTGAATAACTGGAAATATTGGAAACACTAGAAATATTGTGATACTCTTTTTTAAACCCCTGAGTAGTTTTATGTGTTTTAAAGAGAAAAGCAATCCCAATAAGACTGCAGCTAACAGACATAAGAAAGACAAAATCTACTGGGAAACACACAGGAGGAATTTTATTTTATTCTTTTTAAACATAGTAAGACAAATTAGTTGTTACTTGAGAGGGAAAAGAAACAAAGTCAAGAAATAAACAAAGGAAGGGCAGAGCTCACAATAATGAAGTGGAATAAGGTTCAAAGACTTAAATGTCAAAAGACAGCAGGAATAACTAGGCAGGATGAGAGGAACAAATAACTTTTTTTGAGCTAAAACATTAAACCCGGTTCTTTTCTAAGTGAAATTAATATTTTTGCTAAAATCGAGAACCAAGAAGAAATCAACTGACTCACTTCCAGCCAAAGCGGCGACAATGAAGACAAGTCCTAGCATCCCTCACCCAAAACAACGAGAGTCCTGTCTCCCTTTTGTTCCCGAGTGTGGTACACAGAGCCACAGTGTGGGATTTCCAGCCCTGAGCTGCTGCCCTGCCCCGGGGAGCGCTGAACCTCTGCCTGTGAGCGGCGTGTCCTAGGGACTCTGCTAGCAAGTATTTTGGGGTCAACCACCACGTGACAGTGAACCTGCTCTGCCTGAGTTCAACCAGTGAGCCAAGGGGAGTTCACAGCATATTAGTTAAGGCATTCGTTTGTTAGAAAATCTGGATTCTGTTTGCTGCTCCCATGGATATGTAATTATCTTATGCAAAGTGGAATAGCAGTGAAACAGATTGGAGAACATTACGCACAAAACAAGGCGGGGAGGAAGGGGAGGGTGTTCCAATGGGCGATGATGACAGGGAGGTGTACTCCTGGACAGTGATACGTGTGGGTTTCAACCTCTCTTAGCAAGGGGAGGCAGCTCTGCCTACATCTTCCTCTCTCTGGAGGTTGCTGCATCACTGAGCTGTTATGTGAGAGGAGACAGGGAACTTCCTTCTCCCCTCAAACTGTCTTCATCGAGAACTGGTGAATTGCAAATGATTTCATGGTGACTGAAGGTGCCCTTTGCTTTACTGAAACCAGTCTGTGCGCCAGCGCTAACTGTGCTCCTTTTTGTTGTCCTGGCAGGCTGACAGCAACGGCCCTCGCCCGTGGTTGTACTCTAGTCCCCTTCTTGTTACACCGTCGAGACCACTCTACCGTGTGGTGTCAGGCTTCTCACTACAGCTGCTTATTTGTCATGGTCAATAGCTTCAATATCCACGTCCTGAGAAGTTAGTACTGGCGGTGGAGGATTGTATCAATACGCTTGAATTGGATCAGTAAGCTTTGCTGAAACCAGTGTTTCCTTTCCGTCCACTGAAGAGCTTTGATGAATACAGGATGAAACATTTTTTCCCCTGCTATGCTTTGCTACTGAACTCACATTGCCCTCGGAGATATGGACAAGTCACTTCCTTTGAACAAGATTTATTAGCTTCTAGATGACCTTTCAGCCTCCTGTTTTCTCCATGGGTGCACTGTTGGGCAGCTTGAGACAAATGTAATTTGTTTGATAGTATCTCTAAATTTCTTTAGTTCCTGGAATAGCGTACGTCACGTTTGGATGCGTGTGGCACAGAGGACACAAGAACCAAGGTCTACTTTCCAACGTGGCTGTTGATGTCTTGGAGGCTTTGGGCTCATCAGAACATGGCGCTTCTACACTGATTATGCAGCACTTAATTTCTATTTGCAGTTATACTTTAGATAAATATATTCACTAATCATGGAATCATTTTGGTTGGAAGAGACCTTTAAGATCATTGAGTCCAACTGTTTAAATATTCCATTAAAATATTGAATTTTTCTCTCACTTATGTGATTAATCACACTATCTGGTGTCATCCTAGAACTCTAAATTTTCATTGTTTATGAAAAAGGTATGTGAAAGTGCTGACAGGTAAGTTTTGGCAAACTGATGGAACCTATTTAAAAACAAACCAAAAAGTGTGCTTCTCCATATGTTGGGAAATATTGCCAAAGTAATTTGTTTTCCTTCCTATATTAGGTTTGTTTTGTAAAATATACTTATCAAAGCCTACTGCAACACAAAGGATACTTATAAATAAATAACATCACAAGATTTAGCCATATTTATTTAAATTAAACATCTTTCCAAACCACATTACAGAAATCTCCTTTGTCGCCCTTAGGCAAAAGTCTGGATAAACGGTATGGCGTATGCTTACAACGTTCTTTGGAGGCCAAAGACTCCTTTGAAGAAGTGGATATGGAACTAGAGAAACCAGCTTAGGGGCGCGATGGTCCTACAGAGCGATGAGAGAATGGATTCTCTCATTGTTAAGAATAGGGAGGGGGTACCAGATCACATTCATCATGTCAGTTATACTGCTGTGATCAGCGTCAAAACAACAGGGATGCAGAAATCCTGGCAAAAATTCTAAGCTGTGGTATTTCTAGGAGATTTTTTTAACAGTACACTGAAGTCTCAAGGGAATTGTTTCTAAATTTTCTAACCTCGTTCCTGTGGGTTCTGCTCAGCATCTTCTTTTTTACCAAATGGGAGGGAAGAGAAGCTCTTTCATGATGCTGAACTGAAGGTGCCAGTTGTACAGCCATCTGCACCTTCGCTCCACTCTGGTAAAGCCTTGCCTTTACTCAGTGGTGGTAATCATATGCTTCTCTTTGTTCGGTCAGGTCGTAAAGATGCCACTGTGCCGTGAAGAGTACTTTAAGTATTTCTTTTGGCTAAAGCTTTCTGAAGGAGGAGGACAAACTGGCTGCTTGTGGGGCCTGAGTGCTTGAAATGGGGTGTAATTAAACAACTGGTAGGGCTGTGCAATAGAAAGGTATCCAGATATGCTACACATGGAACAACCTCTCATAAAAAGCTAGCACGGTCTCATGCTAAATATTTTCCTGCTTTTTAAGCCCTCTATGAATACTCTGGTGGGTTTGGATTTTTTTGTTTGTTTTTGCCTTTTTTTTTTCACTCTACTAGAATTCAGACAGATAGATAGAAATTCAGTTTTACAGAATACCTTCTTGAAAGTATGGAGGCTATCAAAACAAAAGTGCATGCACACGCATGAATTCCCTTTCCCCCTTTACTTAATAAAAGTGTATAGGTACCAGCCACCAAAAGGTAAGAGACAAAGCTCAATTTAATTATGTAAATATTCTCAGGAGTTAAATTTGGTTTTGTATGCTTTTTCTGTTGCTTGTAACTATTCTGTCAAAATCAAAATTAATGTACTTCCTACGGAAGAAACTTTAGAACATTTTTCTCTTTAAATTTGAAATGAAGTTTATTACACTGCAAAAACCTGCAGCCATGAGCCTTATCTTTCATGGGGGCAAGTTGGCAGTAAAACACATTTCCCATAGTCTCAGGAGTTTAGCGGCGTTACTTCCTCTTGATATGAATGCACAAATCCCATAAAATTAAGAAAGCTTTGTAGCTCTGAGATGCAGCGGGTTAGGAGTCGGGTGCTTGCTGCGTGCCCTTCTATATTCCTCTCCCTTTCCTATTTAGTCCCATCTGGTGGAGACGCTAACGCAAGGAGGGTTCGCTACTGGGAAGAAAGGGCGGACGCGCTGGCTTCCCCCCAGCTGAACGAGCGCTTGAAGCATCCACTTCATAGGAAGTGTTTAAGCAGTTCCGTGGGTGCTTGGAAATATAAACCAGTAAGGCTTGATTCTGTCCCTAGCTCAAATCACTGTCAAAATTCCCATGGTGAGGAACTGGAAACTAATTAGTGGGTAAAGCAAATATTATTGGATGCTAGGGAAGCACTAAATATAACTCTTCTTGCTGCTCAGCGAGACACCGGAATATTTGCTGTCTGCAGAGCGCATCTGATATAAAATCTTATAGAGAACTTAGGCCGGGGGGGGTGGGTCAAAACCACTCAAGAGCTTAATGATCAACAGAAGTGAGCTCTGAGAAGAGAAAACACGGGAAGAGATTGTTAAACAAGCCAATGGCAGTTTGCCTTTTATATGTGGAATAAACTGCAGGACTTAGACCTTCAGACTGGAAAGGAGAATTAGAGGCACGAAGCACAGGTAGTAGTAAATAAATAAGCGATAAAAATTAGGGTATGCCAGCTTTTCTAATGTGCTTTTTTTAGGAGCTTGGAAACAACTGCTAAATACAAGCTATGTAAAAGAAAACCAAGCAAAGAACGCTTTGTTTTTGACAGGTTCCCACAATCATTATGGCACAATGTTAATATTGTAAGTAAATAAATGCAAATTTTAATCAAATGATTAATGGCACTTGCAAGGGTTTAACAAACTGAGAAACGCCAAGCTGTTAGGTCTTAAAATAATTTTGTGTTCATTTGAGGCTAGTTAGAAACGGACTCAAACTACTTGCTGCCTCTGCCCTTTCTCAAGCTCTGCGTGGGCACCAGCCCTGCTGTGAAAGTGTTTAATCTTTTACTTGTGGTGATGAACCCTTGTACTGCAATAGCAGTCTCCTTCGGGTTCGTTAGGTCCCAACACCACGTCCAGTTGATCCAGTGCAGATACACTGCCTGGCACCAGGAGGCAATGTGTTGGGCAGCGTTGCAAGCGCCGACTTAAAGGTACCTGGAGACTTTTGCTAAAGGACCGCTCGGGTGCATTTATTAACTCGGCTCCTCGGGGTCCGGGCGCGTTATGTCAATAGGGAGAACGGGACTTCTCGTCACAAAAGCCAAAGTTTGCAGGAGAATTTAATAGTACTCAGAACGTTCACACCTATCGGGCATGAAGCCCCATTCGCACTCAGGAACTGTGGCCGCTGCCGTCTCGCTGCCTTTGCATTGTTAAAACACACAGCAATACCCCGGAATAAAATCACTACCTTTTGGCATCCTGCGTGCATACCGAGGAAAGCACTGACAATCCAAGCATAAACCAGCATACGTATTATTTATCTCAGGCAGTATGACAGTAGCAAGAGAGAACAAGCTCTTCAAACAAACAAGAGAGGACGTGGGTATTCCTCCCCTGCCCCTGTTTTTCGAGGAAGGGTGACATCATTCTCTATTTACCGTTTCCCCTTCAATTGTGTTTTTTTGCTACGAGCCCGGCCACTGCGAGACAGTACCTACAGGAAGGGAGAAGGATTCCGCCTCACAACTGAGCAGCAACGACCCTGACTGACTTAGAAGCCGTATTGTTCTATTTTTATACCAATAAATGGAAATACAGTGACAGCGTAGATAAGTAGTGAGGAAAGAACGTGCTAGTTCAAGCTCAGTGAAATATGGGTGTTAATTTTATGGCTTCTCAAGCAGAGGTAGATCACATCTGAGAGGGTTTGGAGCATGGACAGAGTCGGTGTGTGGCAATCTTCCTTAATAAAGTGGATACAGTCTCAGCTTAAATATTCCTACGGCTGCGCTCCTGTGGAGTTGAACGGAGGACCTGCTACTGCTGCCTCGCTTGCTGTGAAAAAATTGTCTGATTTTCCATATTTGATGCCTGATAAATTCTTTATAATATAAAAAATAATCAGATTTAAAGTAGCCCTGAATTCAAATTAGGTCTGTGCATTAGACTTCGTTTCTTACACACAGTGTGGTGTACGCAGTGTTTTAAGTCAGCAGTGCTACTGAACAGTGTTGAATAAGCATAATGAATTGAGGCTCAATGGGTGGCTGTACTGAAACCTGAAAAAAACCTATTTACATCATGCTCAAGATTATCAAATATGAGCTTGAGAGGTTAGGAAAATTACTGAATTTTTCACTGAACTGAGTTTAAAAAGCAAATGAAAGTTGTGGTCCTTTGATGTTTGGTTGCTATGATGAAAACCAGCTCAAAATGGGAATAAACATGGAAGAGCCATAAGAAAGAAGGAAAAGTGTGACTGATCAGTACGATTCATTTATTTCAGAAAAGAAACAGTGAGTATGTAGTGTTTATACAGAAAATATTCTTACCTGCCAAAGACGAGATATTAATGATTACTCCTCCATCGCCTCCATTTCCTTTTCTCATGTATTCTAGGCCGAGGTAGGTCCCTCTAATCACAGATGTCTGATACAGGGAGGAAAGGGATTATTATATTAAAAATATGTTTCCTTTGTGCTCCTAAAAACTGAAACTTGTTTTAATCGTGGTGCCTAGAACGTGTATCGCTTTACCGGTGACCTTATTTCTACTGGGAAGATTATAACCACAGACGACATTCCACAGTAACGCAACTCAACAACTTCAGCAGCACAATTGCAATGCAGAGAAATAATAGCAGCTTAATTATTTTTTCTTATTAAAATATCAATAATCAAACTAAAACGTTACAGCATGAAATAAATGCTGTGAAGGAAATGAAATATGGAATACCTAAAGAATATATAGATGAAACAGACGCTTTGTCTGGGGTGCTGGTGGAGGAACTGATCCAGTTCCCAGCGGTTTTGTACTTCTCTACATTATAAAAAATGTACAGACTGAATCTGAAGATGACACGAACACTTATAACTCCATTTGGCTGAAGGCATGAGATACCTTTTTAGGATTGTTATATGTTATATTTCTGGCCTCAGCGTATTAAAAATCTGTATTCTTTTCTGACTGAGGTTACTGCATTTTACCATTCCTCTCAAAAGAAGGTTAACCCAAACAGCCAAATACAGATAAGGGAAAAAAGCATTTGAAGAGGTGTGAAACATGGGGTTAGCACAGTATTAGCTGTAGCGTGCGGTTTTCAAAATGTTTTTTAAAACAAAGATCTTTGAGGAAGAAAATTTGACTGAGACCTGTGTTATCTTGGTTCCTTAAGAGCTGTTTTTGAGCATTACTGCAGTCAGAGCTTCTGCTGGGCTTCATCTCGCCAAACTTCAGATGTTTAAACCGAGATGCCTAAAGGTACGCTGGGCCTGGGGTTATCAACCTCCTGAAGGCATCAAGTGGTCGAGGACAGTCTTTCCCACAGAGTAAGTCACTTTACCAGAGACTTGTTCAAGTGACGACAGAAAGGCAGCAGACAGTGCTGCTAGTGGAAGATACGAACTTTAATGAAATGTTGCAATATTATTGTGTTAGTGATGAGTTTCATCGTTATTTACTGATTCTGTCAGATCTCTCCATAAACTGCTCGTGTTTGGTTTACAATTTCCAGTTAAAATACAAGTGTCTTGAGTTTTATTTTTCTGGAAATATTATTTCAATTTTTAAATGAGAACTCTGTTTATATTTTATTACTGTTTAGTGCTATTCATTTCACCCAAATTAAGATGTTCAAAAGATGAAGTGGCCCTACAAATATGTTCACATCTGCACACAATTATTTCACTGAGAGTTTTGACCAGGGAAGGTTTACAGAATTGTGAATCCTGGAGAAGGAAATCTCCCCAAGTAATAAAAAAACCACACTAAAAAAATTCTAATGACTAAACCCTAATTGGTAGTGGCTAGGTGTACTGCAAAGAAAAAGCTTTTAGAATCAGAACATTAAGTATTTTTCTGCCATTATCTAAATTCCCAAACTGAAATTGGAATAATTTAAAGACATGTATTACATTTCATTTTTATTAGCTGATAGTTTTAGACATACGTGTTATAAAACATAAAGTAAAAGTCCTAATTCAAGTTCTGTTGCCCTTCGCGCTTATTGGTTTTAACAGGACTCAGACTTGGAGGACTGCATGTCCTGCTTTATTCATATTGCTTGTTGGTTGCCCGAGTAACATGAAGTTAAGCTGCCCATTGACAGGGATAAAACAACTCGAGACCTCATTACCAAGTTTGCTTTGGAATTTCGGTAAAGCATTCTATGTGATATTTTCAATATCGATATGTTTTCAGTACACTAATTCCCTGGGATAATGTAAAGGAAAATCACAAAATATGAATAGTTTAAACTTCTGAAATAACATTTTAAACTTCTCTTACACAAAAAGTTCCCATAAAAAGCTTTTTTTTTTTTTCTTCTGGAAAGTTTTGCCTGAAGCAGCATACTTTTAAAAATGTTTTGATTAATATCAAAAGAATGTTATTGATTAAATGTTTTAACAGAAACTTTCCAAAGCACTGTCTTCAGTGGCTTGTAAAATACCAAACTAAATCTGATTTCTCTTGCATGTGCTGGAAAGTTTCTGAGCCGTTGTAAATGTAGTCAACTGCTGTTTAATGCTGATTGTCACATGTAAATTTTAAAGGATTTATTGAAAAAGAAGATCGTTAATGCCCAGTAGTGTTGCTGTAAGGTGTCTGTATTCTGAACATAAACTCACTGGCATCTCATCTGACTTGGACATAAGGGTGGATAGTGTTGTTTTTTTTTTTAATATCTGCATGGGATAGGCTGTACACCAAACATTTTAGAAAGGAAGGGGTTAATGCTGTCTGGGAGAGTCGGTGCAGGTCCTGCTGGTGCCCTGCATCGGTGGCTCAGCCTGTCCAACAGAGAAAGAGAGCTCCACTTAGGATGATTAGAGGAAACAAATCAGCTGGAGAAGGAAGTAGCTTGGGGCTCCTTGAGGATTTTTCTATTCCTCCAGACTTCTCATTCAAGGAGATAATCTAGCTAGATGAGGCTTTGGCCAAACCACAATTAGAAGACAAGGAAAAAGTGGGTAGCTCGACTCCCCTATCAAAATCACTGTACTGCTCTTTTTTCTCTCCAGACTCCGTTAACTTAGCGTTTCTTCAAGTGGCCGGGGAAGCCTTCTCCTTTACGTAGGTACCATGAGAGGTTGTCTTCAGAATTAATGCAGGCTTTCATTTGGATATTGCCCTTTCACCTGCTGTTATCCTCGCACAAAACTTCTCATCGGGTGTGGGCGATCTCGGGTGACATAGCTATTTCTGATGTTTGGGCCAGTAACACAAAGAGTTAGTCTGGAGGTGAACTCTGAACCAAATATGGAGGGTGAGAAGAGCCCAGCTGTCTGCACAGTCAGCAGACGGCACTTCAGATGAAAGGCGTTGTGTGATGGATCGCCCATTCTCTTGCCAGAATTCCCCTCTCGCCAGGAGAGAAAGTCCTCTCGGTAGTTCTCCAAGGAAGAACAGCAGCGGCTGAACTTCCCGTCATGCGAAAGCCCCACAACATGTGTTCGGAAGCCTCAGTGCCACTTCCCAGTCCAGCCTGTCCGCCCAGCTGAGTCGCCAGAGTGAAGCTGGCTGTCCCTACTGGGTGTGAAACACACAAATGGGAAAGAGGTTTTCCAAAGAACAATAGTTTTCCAAAGAACAATAGCATATTGTTGTTTGGGTTTGTTATGAACTCCATCTTTGCAAGTGCATAAATCGCGGCCTCAGGCCTCCTCTCACGTGAAATGCAACTTTGGATTCCTATTTGTTGACGTCAGAATGCTTCATCCAAATTCCAGAAGAAAGCTTGTCGGCTATCACTTCGCTATACCGTGAAAGACCCAATAGAATGTAAAACAGGCAAAGGATGATGCAGTTTGTGCAGCCCAGTTTCCTGATTTGGGGATATGATGAAAAACGTCTGCAATTTGCCTTTCAATAAACTGAAAGAAACTAAAGGCGTCTTCAGGTTGGGGAGTTCTCCATGTATACTTTTAAGAATAATAATTTAATGCCATGCTCTTAACCAACAATAATTCATAGTTTGTCTATTGCAAATAGAAATTCTGGGAAAGTTAACATTACAAATTACCTAGTTAAAATGAGTCAGACAACTTATTTTTTTTTAAGATGAAAATATGCTGTGAGACTTAACTTTCTACAACAAAGCGTGCTACATTTTAGAGTTGAATTTTTTACAATTCCTTTGTTTATGAATGCACTTAGCTGCACGGATATTGTCCATGAACACGTCAAGAAACAAGAGTCAAAAAGTGGTCAGATTTGCCATAAAATATAGCTAAAGCAAAAATTGGGACAGCTCACTCTCACCTGGGTTATTTTTTTGCTCCTGGCCACTGAAAATTAGAATAACTCAAAATAAAAAATAATCTAAATGTTTTTCCTCCTAGCTGTTGAAAAACCTGTGATGTTAGTGATACCGCTGTTTGTTTTCTTACCAAAATACAGTGGTTTACTATAGCACATACTGAAGATGGACCATCAAGGTGCACTGCAGGTCTGATTGTGCTCCCAAGAGAGGAAATTTTACTCAACTGCCGGTAGAAAGTTTAGGATTATTTCCAACGAAGTTACAATGTGGAGTGTGGGAATATCTCCTAGTATTAGCTTCAATAAATTACAGATTTAAATTAGAGCGGATCGGACATTCTGGAGCACCATACTGTAATCAACCCAAAACAGTGTCTGACAGCATGGCAAACTTTGCAAAATAATTGTGCAAATACTCAAAACATTTGCAGTTGCTCTTAGAAGTATCATATCAGTAGTCAGTAACGTACTTAACAAATCATTAAATGGCAATTTAGGTATCAGTGTCAAAATCAGAAACAAAACTTACAAGATCTGCAACTCTTGACATTTCTATGTATCCCACAGCTGTATAATTTTAATTGTATGGTTCTAAAAGAAATTATACATTGAGAGTCTGATTCTGATAAGACTCCAAGTCTTCAACAGAGACCTAATTCATTTTTTTCTGGCGTTAGGAACCAGCGTTAGCCAGTGTTGTACAATGTTCTTGTATTCCAACACTACACCCGTAAGCCAATTTTCATACTCTGTGTTTCATTTTAGCTTGATCTATTAAAAAAAATAAAAAAGTGTTCTTCAGTGATGGTGCCAGAACACCATTAATCGTTATCCTTTGCAAGTGACAACTGCTTTGAAAGTAATTTAGTACACAGTGCTTTTCCCAGTGTTTCAAGGCAGGTGTTCCAACTGACATAGTTTCTTATACCTATTTAATAAGGTTTCGCTTGCCACCTCTTGTCTGATACTTCTGCTGTCTCCTATGCATGCTAATATTTCATGCTGAGAAACTACACCCACATCTGCACTGCTTTGGTGCTGAAGATGACTATTGCTGTCAAGGGGATAAGGCAATATGAATTCCTTTGAGAGAATAAAATGGTAATCAGTAATCCGTCCTAACATTATAGGGAGGTTTCTGAGCTAATCTAGTTCAGCGCTAGGGATACCGAACCAAAACAAACGCAAGAGCCATTGACTTGTGGTTTCATAAAGCAGGTTAGCACAAAGCTGGAATTTGACCCAAGATCATTTGACTTTCGTACTGTGATGTTGTAAATTGATGGCTATCTATAAGGAAACATTTCAAAAAGTACTTTACGAACTGCGTAAGACGAACTTCAGAAGTCTGAAGCTAAGTGCTGCTAGTGATATTCACGGCAAATTTTAGCACTTTGCTGTTGGACAGGGAGGTGGGACTGGTTTGGTCTTTAATGTAGATTTTCTAGGAAGCAGACAGGTTGCAGCAAGTGTGCGAGTCCATTGGCATTCCTGTGTATAGGTTAGTTTACTTGTTATATGAAATGAAATTGCAGGCTCTTGAGTTTGAATTTCCAGCTCAAACTGTGGAAAACAAGAAGCTTAGGGAGGGAGAGGCAGACAGGAGAGAGGAACGTGCAGTGGGATTTGCTCAACAGTAGCTTTTGTACAATGTGGGAGTGAAATAACAATGTTTTAGTTTTGTACTGTGCCGTTTTCTTTACCCTCCCCCCATTCCTGAAGGACATGGGAATAGTATTGCATTTTGAGTAGCCGGGATTAAGCAGTTCTTGGTTCAAAGAAATTTGCTTTTCATTGTACATTCAACATTGGCTGCTGTAAACATACGTTAAATCTGTAAGCTAAGAAGTCTTATTGTGCAGTTAAGGTAAGTCTGTGTCCTTCCTAGTGCAATATGAACAACAAAAATGATTACACTTACAGGCTTCTTTATGCACTGAAAGGACTGACCCTTATGCCACTGGTTTCAAGGTAAGTGGTATTTTTTGGTGGCCATGTCTCTCCTAGGCACTTATTCTTCAAATTATGCTGAAGAATAAGCAACTAAGCCATTGAACAACAGAGTTTGTGTATTTCTGGTTGTCTCAAAATACAAGCTTGATAAACTAGATAACCTATGCCATTTTGTCTTCTACAGATAGCACTGTGTGCTTTGTTTTGTGTTTTTTTGGCATTAAGACACAGCGCTTGCCCCTGTCTGTACTGTGGGACCTGGTGGTAATTCCCACCTGCTGAATCCATCTATGTGTCCTGGTCACATTCTTTTGGGATGACAGTTCAGTCCTTGTACACTGGGAAAGGAGAGCAAGGTGTAAGGACCAGAGGAAGGTTGCAGCATACTGCCAAGGGATCCCTTTTACAGCTTGCACAATGGACCAGCCTTGTTATGATCATGAAGTCTTCATCCCAAAAATAAACAAAATTAATCACTTCTGAAGTCTGCCTAGTTACCCTTCTGGTTTCTGGTGAGACATTAGTTGGCCTTTTGAGGAACAGTTCCTTACTGATGAGCAAATGAATTGATTTCGCAAGGTTCTGTAGTTGCTGGAATCTTTCTTTCACCATGTGCTATATTGAACGGAGCCACACATATATACACGGTGTTGCATTCTCTTCTTTGTAGTACCAATCCAGGTATTTTGCAGGGACAAACCCTGAGTTAGGTAGACTTTATTTTAGAAAAGGACTTTTCTAAATTCACAAAAACTTATTACCTTTGTCATTCATGGAAATACATTATGCAAACCTGTGAAAAATGCAAAAGCTTAGAATCGTTGGGGACTGCCACATTTTGCATAGTGATGAAGGAGGAGACCTGGACAAATTTTACATGTATATTTGAATTCTGCTTCTGTCCTGCACCTGGACAAATTTTACATGTATATTTGAATTCTGCTTCTCTGGGCAACACTTAAATAATTGGATCCTGTATGACTGGGCTTTTTTTGGCATGCCCAAGTTATGGCCTGCAATCTAAAGTTTTGCCAGAATAATGTGTTAAGATGTCCAAAATCATCACTTAAACAGGAGATAATTGTGATTTTGCTGTCAAATCCTTTCCTGAGTCTATTTAATTTCTTTTGGGGAATTGGTTTAAACATACCTACAAAATAATTAATTTGTTGGCATAAGAAAATAATAAGATAGTCAAAATGTTATGTAAAGTGCAGCTGTACTTTTGATTCAGGGAATATTTTAAATGTAAGAATATGCGATGCCAGTACTGCTCCACTTAACTCTATACCGCAACCTACGCCAGTTTTCAGGAACCTCCAATAGGAGCATAAAAAAGGAACCTCCACGTAAATTTTGGGATTGTCTTAGTATAAAGTGTGCTAAGTGCATTTGTAAAGAGAAAAGATACTGTAATTAAGCAGCCACTATAATTACAGTGGTTCCAGAAAGCCTACGTCATCAACACAAGATAAAATTAGGGAAGCTGCTTAGAACACCAAATTGTGTTTAACCAACGTGTATGTTCAAGGCTCACAAAGATGTGGGCGTTTTTCTTTCTTTAGGGACTTGAAGAGGAAAAAGATTATAAAATTTCTGGATTCCTTAGGCATAAGTTCTTGTGAAGCTGAACGCAAGAAACGCTGTTCTTATGCTGGAGGACTGCAGGGAGAACTCTTGATAAGAACATACGTGTCATATGTCCTTGTGCTAATTCTGTGCGTGGGTGTGTGTGTGCATCACGGGCTGTTGAAACTACATTGGCAATATCCATTTAAAATGGAATTCCTGTATGGTTGCCAAGATCTGTTTTTATATACAGTAATAACAAGAGTGTACAGTTGTATGGGTGTGAGTAGTTGAAGCTGCCATTAATCAAGCTGACATGGATCAAGTCAAATCTATTGGCTTTGGAGTTTTGAGGCGAGGAATGGGTGGCATTGCTGGAATGCTTAACTAAAAAAGGCAATAGAAATATAAATAAAGTAACAAAAAGGTGGATGCTTTTTAGCAGACAATATAGCAAACCAGTGGGAAGCACTACAACAGAAATCTTTTTTTAGGGGTTGATACTCTTTTTCCCCCCATCTTTATCAAGCTGCCTTTTCTCGCTCTCAGGAAACTAATGGATACAGGTAGGAACTGTCTTTTACTCCCTCTTTTGCCTTCTAAACTAAGTCCCACTTTTTGAACCTGCTTCTTCATTTCTGTTCTTCATGCTTTCTCAAGCAGTACTATCAGGGAACTTCCTTGCACTCCTTTAAAAACATTCCTGAAGACCAACCGGTTCTGTGAACTGTTTTAGCCATAAAGAACACACCCCACGTGTGTTTGTTCTGATTTATCTTGCTCTGTACTGCTCTACTTCTGTACTTTGTACTTTATACTGGGGCAGGGAATATTTGTTGTATCAATATATAAATGATATCATTAAGATGAAGAGTGGCATGTAGAGGGTTTTTTTCCTTTTTTTTTTTTTAAGTAGAAATTATGTGCGTAATGTGTATCAAAACGTGAGTCTATAGAAGTTATTCCCGTTCTTAGGGACAATACAAAGGATGCTTGAAATGTCTGATGTTGCAGAAATAGAGACATTTTAACATCATGTATTTTGTACGTATTTTGTTCCTTTGTCTACAAGAAGCAAAAAATATTTTATGGAACCAACCAACATAACATATTAAATGCAGCAGCTACTGTTCTTCAGTAGTTATAGTTAAAAAGCAAAAAGTACAAAACGTTGTATCTTGGTTTATGGAAATGACAGTAACTAGATAGAAATGCCCTACAGAAATAAACTAGTTAGGTGACTCTAGGTTAGACAGGGAAAGAATATTCAAATCAAAAGCTAAATGAGGATATTTGGATCTTAGAGTGTCCTTGATTTAACCCTCATGGCTGTACTTCTACTCTGCTTCATCATTTTAGATGTTCTTATTCCAGTCACCAGCATGTATTGATGACATTTTTCAACTTTCAACTATTAATTAAGTCATTAGGACATTTACGGTGAACTTAGCTATACAATAATGTATAAACTATATAATCTTCCTTTTTTAAAAAAAAAAATTTAGGGGCAGCAGCTTGATAGTTAAGCATATAGATTTGTAAGACTTAGATTCCAGTTTTTCTGCTATTTGAGATAGTTCAAACCCACCTATGGTCTGCTTTAGCCCAATCGCTGGTGATAAGAGCAAAAGAATAGCAGATGGAGGTTCTCAGTGCCTTCTGCTTGAGGCTCTCGGCATTGAAAAATTGTTTGGACACCACTCTAAGTTAGGATATTTACCCAGGCAGTAAGCATCTTCAAGATTTGCTGATCAGAAATGCCTTCATTTTTTGAGCTAAATTTAAAGGTGAATCACAGACAAATGTGTTTCTTACATGGACTTCAGTTTTTCTAGTGATGACGAGCTGTGCTTGCAAATTCGACAGGTGGATGGCTGCCTACAGTGACTTATGTCCTGTGTTAAAGCAGGCACAAAAATAAAGAGAAATAAGTCATCTAGAACACAGGTAGAGTCTTCTTTCAAATTCAAGGGGTCTGTACCAATAGATATTGACGTCGCATAGCACCGAGGATGTCACACTCCTGTTACTTCAAAATATGATGTTTCCCAGTGTTGAATTTGTCAGAATGTTTTAGAAATGAAAAAGGGAGGAAGAAATATGTATGATTAAACCTTAAAGAAAGTGTAAAGAAAAGGCAAAGGAGATTGAACAAATGTATTTCTCTCATTGTGGAAATTTTAATCTGTGGTCTCAGTTCACTCCCTTTCAGAATAAGCAAATTTGAATGCGAATAGATATAAAAGATCAAGAAAAAATATTAGTAAATCTAACTTTTTTTTCAGATACATATTTTCCCATTAATTTTTCCACAGCTTGTCTCATATATAGCTTGTATTACTTGGGTTTTTTTGTTAGTTTGTTTTCATGGTGGCATTAGGATTCAAAGACCTTTGTCCTTAAAACTTTTGACAAAAAAAAACTTTTCATTTTCTGATCTTGAGCTTTCGTGTTGCCTTGGCAAATTCCAAATGACCAATTGGAGAAAACTCCATGTTGCACTCTTCCAAGCTTCCTTTTGCTACTTTCTTTGCAGATCTAAATTACAATATGGTCATAGGGGTGACTCACTGACTCACCATCGAATTAGAACTTCACAGGTGGTAGAACACAAGTCGGTCAGAATTTTATTAACCTAGAAAGTTGCTCTTTCCTTTGGAGCTTAGATCTCCTTGCAGTGTAGTCTAAATTAAAAAAATTTTCAACTGAGAAACAGATCTTGTGGTGTCACCTGATGAGATGCCAGATAATACCGAAGAACTGGCAACAGTCTGTTTGAAAACACATTTTACAGGCTCCTTGATTGTACTGGGTTTTAGCAAGTAAGTGCTCTGAAGTGGTGTGCTTCTGTCGGTGGCGATGGTGAAATGGCCTATATGAAAATCTCAGGCTGTACGCTTGCTTCATTGGTGAAGAAAAGGTGGAGCTCTTAGTTGAATGAGTTTTCTTGTAATACTGACAAATGGGAACTTACTCTCTAATGCAGGCCAGCTGGGTCTCACAAGTCACTAAAATGTTCTAAAACATTCGTATAAACAGCCTGGCCTCCTGTAGATGCAGCTCTGCTGCTTTGGGCATCACATTGTTGCACCTACCTGGACTTCGTCGGGTTTTACAGAAAGAGAATTTTGTCTGGCGTTAGCCTGAGTACCTCTACACAGCGCCGGACATCTTGGGGAGACAACTGAAATGTGGGCGGTGGGCGCTTGACCGGTTGGTATGCAGTTATGGGGTTACTGATTCAATAGCTGTGCTTACCAATGCAATCGTTCCTGTCCTGCCGGACGGCACAATCGGTACAAGCCCAGGGCTCTTAAGCGTATTCCAGCATTAAATAAAATAGCAACGTATGAAAGGAGATAATTCTTACCAAGTTAATTTGTATAGTGCTTTCCCAGTCCTTCTCGTTGTTCACTCCAGCATTATTAACCACAATATCCAGCCTTCCAAAATGTTCGATTACTTTTTTGAAAGCACCTATGGTGAGATCCAAGGGTGAAATTTCTTAGCGCTTATGGAAAGTAAGATATAAAAATACACTGCATGCATACGCATGAATGTTTTATTAGTCTACCAAAATGTCTGCACTGTTTCCTTAACCACTAATGAGCAACATGCAATTAAATGCTTTATCTAACCATTCACCAACAGTAAACATATTCAGGAAAAATGAAAGGATTAAGATACCGTAGTCACCTTTTCATTCAGTTTTATAATGCCTGATAACAGGAGCTAATGAAAGCTCTTAGCATCCATACAATTTTTATTAGAAAGGGTGATTGGCACCCTAATGATATAAATTAAGCATTTATAGCTTGATTTCTAGCAGCTTGATACAGCTAGTGAATTCAAGATTTGGCATCATCTATTTTAAAGGAAAAATAAAAGCTTCATGTGTTCAGAACAATTTTCTTGGTTGAGTCTGAATTTAACCTAAGAACGCAATGCTTATTCAGTGATATAACTAATATGAATCTTTCAACTACAAGTAATTCATCATAATTCTTGTTAAAATGTATCCATTTATGAATAATTTCTTATACATCCTACTTGTCAGGTAACGTTGACAGTGTGTTTCTCAAATTCAAATCTTGTTCCTTCTGTTGATGAAAATAGTGACCCCTCTTCCAAAGAATTTCAAAATAAAGTACTGGGAAACTTCCCCGATGACATTGTGTTCTCCCAGGTGACAGTGTTCGAACTAAGATAAAAGATGTGTGTGGAAAAACATGATGATGTCACAGTGACGAGCCAACTTATCTAGGCTGGCTGTGCTTTGGCAGGGCAGTTGGATGAGATGACCTCCAGATGTTCATTCCAGCCGAAGGTTTCCCATGACTGCAGACATTGTCTGACATGTATGTATACAGCTTGTTTGTTTTTTTCCCTCCAAATATTGTTCCTCAGCACTAAATATTTATTATTATGTAAACCAAGACACACCCCTCCCCCCCCAAATATTGTTTTTAAAAACATCGTTTGGTGACTGATTACAAATCTAGAGTATTTCAGGTACAGTGAAATTATGCTCGTCAGGCCTTAATGAAACCCCGTCACTAAAAGGTGATCCCAGGGCCATCCTAATCCTCTGACCTTTAGCCCTTGGCTACGAGCAGCGATCAGGAGCACAGCAGGAGCTTTGAGACATCTGCCTTTTTTGCAGCAGTCGCAGGGGTTTACCGAGCTTTTTTTCTCGCAGCAGATGGTCGGTACTGTTACAGCCTTTTCTCTGCCTGAATGCTGCAGGTCCATCACAGGCATCATCTTGTCATCAGAACAAGAGCTGGGCAGCTGGTGGGAAAGGTTTTATTCATCCAACTGCCTTCATTGTACAGATTTTTCTAATATTCTTATTCCGTACTAGAATATTTCAATATTACTAAAGCCTCTGTTTTTGGCTGGCTGCCTTTTTGGCTTTTGTTTTTGGTGTTTGTTGCTAATTCATTCTCCGGTTTCTCAACTTAACTCTTCAGTCACTTCTCGTCTTTCCAATCCTGCATCAGCAAGGGCAAATTAAAACCTTTGGCTTTATTACGAGCAGAACCGATATTTAACTTAGTTTCAATTAATAAAATAAACACAATCTGGGTCCTCAATCAGCTTCCAAATTTTGGATACTGGCTCTCTGATTTCCTTTTAAGTCTTCCTTAAAATAGCACCTTTCATCAACCTCATTCTTAATAGAAACTTTTGCCTTCAAAACCCACCATGGATAATAGTACTTCTGCCAATTGTTTGTTTATTAAATTCAATAGACAGTACAAGACAGTACTGTTCTTACTGTCTCGCCTAATTGTAGTTTTCTAGTTTACACACTGAGAAAAGAGCCAAATGCTTTTCAGCTGTTTGCGTGTCTCTGTTAAAATAAAGAATGGTTACAAATTTTGGAATATTTCTGGTAAAAGTTTACCTGCTTATGCTAATCCCATCTATTACCTATCCACAAAAAGGAGAATCTCATTATAAATTAAAGTTATTGCCCACATATCGCTGTAAACTGACTTGTTCTTCCCTTTTTGAATGTAAAATAATTCCGTGTTTACATTGCACGCTAGTTATTACAGAATCATAAAAATTAAAAGCAGATGATCATATGCAATGTTGAATGAAGAAAAATGAAAAATGAAGAGGAGGATCCATTTTAAAGGAGAGGTAAGAAAAGCGGTGGAAAGTAAATACAAACGCCAGTTAAGTGTGAGTTTCCTAAACATTCACGGAAAGCAAAAGTAAACGTATGAGGATTTTTCAAAAGTAGGACAAGACAGAAGATTTTTGGGGGGGACTATGTGAAAGAGCCACTGGAGAAAAAAGCACAGGCAAGACTTGAAAGTGGACGAAGCAGCTGATTTCCTACCCATAAGCCTTACGTACCTACAGATCCTAGTTCTAGTACTGTGGCTTGTTTCATACCGAAAGGGCTAAAGTTAAAAGAAGAGGAACTTCATTCATGCACATGACCTTTAACATAAAAAGCAAGTACAGGACTTGACGCATCCACTAAGAACTTTAAACACTAGGAGTGAAATTAATCTACATTTAATAGGTGGTGGCTTGCAATTACAAGTGAAAAAATGGGAAAATAAAGCAGGAAAAAACTGCCAACCAACAAAACCACTCAAAAATACCCCAGAAACCCCAAAGCATTGTAAGACGTGTTTGCAAGTTCATGCTAAGAAACCTGCAGTGGGAATAACTCAGTATCAGAGAAGGACAGAGCAGGAGCTGCCCGTTCTTGCTTTCGCCCGTTCCGATCCTACTCTGATCGCTCTTCTCCTCCTAACTCGGTCCCAACACCTCCCTCGCTGGCCCATCCTGCTCACTCCAGTTCCCAGTGCCCACCCATCGGTCCTGCACCCGCCTGGCACCAGAAAGAGGAGGAATCTGGGAGCGAACGCGCAGCGGGGTAACACCCATGCCGCAGCACATGCCATTCCTACCCCTAGGATGCTTTTTCTTGCTCCTAGCTTACTCCTCCCACTCGGAGAAAAAGTCAATCATCAACCCAGCTGATAAAACCTTGGTTTGCTGATTAGAGCAGATCTCAAATTTAAAGTCCAGCATCTCTCTTTCAGATAATGTAAAGCTCTGGCATTAGGCATAATCACGCCGGTGAACAGCATTGCTGAATTCTGGGCTAGCTGCACTCTTTTGGGAAAGAGGAATGGATACGCTCAATCACCGCTGCGGAGAGAGCGGCCGGTGAAGCGTAGGGAATATAAGCAGAACTAAAAATGCTCACATCTAGCCTGACACAAAGGAATCTGGGGAAAGGGCACTGACAAAATTGATGCCAAAATCGGAATCTGAGTCACTACCTATGAATGTATCTCTTTAATGCAACTTTGATGAAGCGGTGTGCCTGTTGGGAAATATTGTGAAGGGTACATCAACATTATACGCTGCTCTAAGAACTCAAGTAGCGCACACGATTTATTCGCTCAGCGAAAGCATAAAGGCAAACCCTATGCGAGGGAAGCTCCCTGCCGTTCCCCGCATCTGCGAAACGCGTGCCAACTCTTATCAAGGCGCGTCTGACCCGGCGATAAAGCAGTGTGCCCTCTTTTGCCAGTCCTGCTCCCAGCTGCGGCGGCGGGCGTGGGGAGCGATGGTGCCCTACGGAAAGGGCACCGCAACCCCCGGCCGAATTTGTTAACCTACGGAAAGGGCACCGCAACCCCCGGCCGAATTTATTACCCCTGTGACGAGAGAATGCAGCTTGGAGTCTGTACTGAAGCCTCATAAAAAGCAAGTCCGTGCTTTAAAGTTTATATATATATATATATTACTCATAAAATAACAATTATCATCTGCAGAAGCTTTCACGCAGAAAAAAAATGTCACAGGCAGCGCTCACCGGCGGGGATTCCCCGGGCTT
>VZSZ01010246.1:0-30027 GCA_013398815.1 Ibidorhyncha struthersii | reverse complement strand
CCCAGCGGTCTTCTCCCTCTCCGGCTGCCAGCAAGTGGAATTGTTTGTCGTGAAAAAGCTGTCATTGCGGACGTCGGGCGTATCAAGGGAACTGCTTTCTAGACATTTTCAGGTCTGTGGATAGCAGAGCTTGTGCCTTAAAAAATGTTTAACCGCTTTTACAGCCTACAAGGCAAATTCTGCAATATCGTGTGGATTGTACGAAGCTAAAACGTATCGATGCTAAGACGTATCACCGTGCAGTAGAAATAAATGCAACCTGAATGATCTAAACAGCCAAAATAAATTTTCTTGTTCATTAGCCTGTTACTAAAGATTCACAAATGTTATGCCGTAGAAAACGCAATGGTGGGGAGCGTTGGGTAGACGGGAAAAATCCATCCTTGCAGTCCTAAGCTCTATAAACGTATGTACCTCAGGTACGTGTGTGAGGAGACACACTCGCCTTTTGGGTCCTCTGTTTTCTTTTGCTGCTGTACCAGGTTTAAACTTTTCGCTTGTGCTCCCGAAGCCCTGAAGTGCTCTGACTCAGACTTCATCTCTGTCATGAGTGTCTGCTGTCATTTTCCTTTGCTTCTCGGCAACTGTGGGTCTGTTTTGCTCCTTCTCTTACGCCAGCCGCCTGCTCTCGGCTAGGCTGCCTTCTTGTATGGAATTCCCTTCTTTTGTGTTACCTAGAAGAAACAAATTATATTGTTCCTGACACCAGCAAACTGTTACAGAATCATTAAGGTAACTATGTTACCTAATTGAGTAAATTGAGTAACACAAGATCTTGTTGTTATAACCTTTGTCCTCAAAAATGTGAACTAATATAATCCAGCTGCTAAATTGGACAGCAGCCATTTAGTTTTCCTAAAGATCGTGATTCACAGTACTTCATAAAAGCAGTCAGAGCTGGCCTCTGGGATTAGTGATTCCTTTGAATATGATACCTGTATTTCTGGGAGGGCTCCAGATTGCTTCGGAGCTGTGAAATTGGTGCCACCGTGCCTCATGAGCTCTTTCCCAAACCAGCTGAGCCAGCTTCCCTTATTTGTTGAGAGACGAGCACCGTGCCAGGTCAAAGGCACAGGCTGTGAGCNTCACGGTCTGTATTTCCACGACGTATTAATATTTCTTTAAAGTGCTATGCAAGGGAAAAGATCAATAAATCCCTCTGTGTTTCCAACCAGCTGTAGCTGGAATGACCTTTGGCAACTGTTTTCTAAATTGTTGGTAACTCGGCACGAATGTTAAGAACGATCTGGACTCTTCAGAGACACTGGAATGCTTTAAGATCTGAGTGCACACACTGCTTCCATAAAACAAATCTCAGAAATCTGTGTCCCGCAGATCAGCTTGGTTGAATATAATCTTGGATATCATAAGTTGAAATTGTTTAAAAGTACTGTGATAAACTAGCCCAGGGTTTCTGTCTCTGGTTTTGTTGGCTGAATGGACTCTCTCCATTATTCCGTTCAAGAAGCTAAACAACAAATCTTGCAAGACGGCAAAAAAAAAAGGCTCCACATCGATACCCACAACCTTGGCAAAATGTATTAGAAATTAGAGATGGTCTTCCTCGCTGGCACAGGACATACCAGTCCTCCAAGTGCAGGAGGGAGGGCGGCTCTGGGATTTACCCCTGGGGCCAGCAGAGATCGCTCGGCTCTCAGGGCTGCGTGCGCATCCTTCGAACCCCGCGGGATTTGCCATCAACTCACTGCAGGTGCTCATAAGAGCTTTCTTGCAACATAACCCTTTATCACCCCGAGTTCGTAATATCACCAACTGAATAAAAGACAAAATGTTGCCTATGGGAAGAAGCTCTTTGTAGACATTTACCCTGTGAGAAATCCCGAGTTAGTGGCTCAGTCTTCTTGCTGAAGGCGGTAAACTTGAGGCAGTAGTTATGAAGTATTTTTTCTCCGTGATTCATAAATTGACAGTTTTGAACCTTGCCTTTAATTTTCATGAAAGCTTTCATAGAAGCATGAGGACTTCCACTTTTTAATGTTTCAGTGATTCACCTTTTCAGATAACCCATCCTTAAGAAAAAGCAGTACCCGACTTCACATAAGAAGTTAGAAGAGCGGGTACTGGTAAGTACTCCCATTTAAGAAAATGGGAGAGAGCGAAAAATGATGTTGCATTATTCAACGGTAGAGTCAAACCAAATCATACCACATTGATGATTTTTTCACCAAAAGGTGCACCAGCCCTTGCCCTAGGGGTTTGTCATCCGATACGTTAGCTGGACTCAAAAATATCCCAAACAACTACTGTCTGACATCACAGGCATGAAAAGATCTTAAATGACTTCCTGACTGATTTGGGTGCTTTGAGAGACAAATAATTCCATACAGGTAATCTGCGCCTTCTGTTCAAAGCCAAGAAATAACAATAATGCCGAATAATGTCTTAGACGCTGCAGCTGTTCCAGTTAAACCTTTCACACATGCTCCCCCTGCTAACGGTGCAATGCCGAACGCATATGAACATTTGCATGGTATTTGTGTGCAGAATGGGATCTCATTTGCTGTTTTCTAGCAGACCTTTTTGCCTAATGATTCAACGCCTTTTTTGCTTTCCTTTTACGGCTGCGGTGCTTCCTCTTCCGTGTCCCTCCTCTTACCTACCTTTGATTCTTTCCCCCGGCCCATGGCTTATGCTCCGCTGTTCCACACAGAGCACAGTGCCATCAAAGCGCGAAGAGCCTCCGGGTGGTTTTAATCTGTTTTTGAGAGGGAGAGGGGGCTCTGAGCTCTCTCAGACGTGGGTCACCCTGCTCGTTCAAATAGAGGCTTTCAAACAGCAGCCCGTGCCGCGTTTTTGTTCCCGTCTCCTTGTACTCTGCAAGGTGCTGGTCCAGTTGCGATGAAAACTAAATAAGTGATGTCACCCCTGCGAGCAGATTATCAGGCAATGCACTTGGGAGGGCTTCCAAAGGCGTGTGTACTTTGGGAAGTACTTTGGTGCATTTCCCCAATGTCTGCTGAGAAGAACGGGTGGAAAACCAAGCTAGAGAAATGCCCCAAATGTCTACCTTTGCGTGGGGTAATTAAGAGACAAATTTCAGGTCACGTACTTAATGTGGTGTGACCAAACCTTCCTTAACAAGAAACTGAAGCTTCCAGCAAGTATAAGACACTTCTCCGTGTCCAAGAGTTTTTTTTTTTTCAGAATGCGATTTCTGTGTGATCTCTCTGTATGCACTAAATTAGAAAGGCAGCAATTACTGCGTAAGCAGATGAGGTTACGCAGCTATGCTTTATTTCAGATATTATACCTAGCTGTGTATACAAAATAATTCAAGACAGATAGACTGGCTGCCAGAAATGTCAAACTAGCTTAGAGGGCAAGAAACAGAATGCACAACAGGCTCAGAGATTTGCCAAAACGCATTTTTACAGCACAACATCACATCAGCCCATGCTAGGTCAGCGACTAGATTATTTTGCTCATCCAGGACAACAGCAGTACGCGCACGAAAATGTCATGTACTCGGGGAAAATAAGAGAACACAGGGTACATCGAAGCAGAGTGTATGAAGATAGTTACGAAAAATCTATTACTAGAGCTCATACTGCGTGAGTTGCTCAAGACGTCAAGACTTCCACGGTGAGATTTGGAGGAAGACACTGAAACAAAGAGCTCTGTGGTTGTCTGTCTTTTCAAAAATAGCAGGCAGGATAGGAGAAAGTATAATGTGTTTTTCGAAAATAAGAGAAATAGCAATTGAAGTTAGTAGTAGAAAAGGAAGTTAATGGCCCAGCAGTACAGGAGAATAAAAAGGCTTGGGTTAGTGGCGTGAGGAGCATCGCCAAGGGAAGACCAGATCCCTTTGCTCTATAAAGTGGGAAAGGGAAGTCACTGGAGGCATTCAAAAGGGGAATGAGAAACTTGTACAGTGCAATCTTCTGATCTGTAAGAATGCCTAGGAGGTACGCGGGTTTTGTGCAAGGTTTGTCAGAGCACGTGGGAGGATGTTACGGGACATGAGAGGTAAGAGAGGCTGTGACTGGGTTTCAGGTTGCCTTTAATTGACACCAGAGAGGAACGAAGGCTGAGAGTTAAGGAGCTTCCTGTCACTGCTGCTGACGTGAAGCTGGTGGGAAACACCTGCTATGACTGAAAGAAAGGTTTTGGAGTAAAGAAAATTTAGTGGAAAATACCTAAGTGGGGAGAGGGTAGGAAATAGCTGCCTAGGACGCTAAGGACAAGGGGATTTAGGAATCCAGTCTTGGAGAGCTGTTCAGAGAGGTTTCCCAGCTCTCCAGCGTGCCGTTCCTTCATCAAAACCCTACTGTCACGCTCAACATCACCACCGCCTGGATCTTTGGCATCACAATGGTGTATTTTTTATTCCACGTAGGTTAAATAACTGCGGAATGATAAGTTGCTATTGTTTCACCTTAGATACTTAATGCTTTTAAAGAGACAAAACAAAGCCAGCAAACAACTCGAAGCAATTAAGGTAGCTCAGTGCTCAAGGAGGACATCAGTATTATTATTTAAACCACTTTTCAAAAGTCACCAGATAACTTAGGGAATATGGGGTGATCCCCATGCTTGAAAACCAATAATACATTTAAAAAAAAAAAAAAAAGGTCCACCGGAAGAACGAGGAGATGAGCGCGGGTGCGTAGGGGCAGGGCAGTAGGGCCTTGCTAGGGAGGCAGTTCGGCAAGGTGTTCAACTCCTCACGGCTGGAGCCAGGCTCCAAATGAATAAGGAAGGGTTCAGCGTTAAAGCACGCCCTGCCCTTTCTCTATCTGATATAATTACAGGAGAACCTTTAAAACCCCGTCTTTGGCACTGTCTTTAAACACCACAGCAGTACGGCAGCTGGCAGCAAAAGCAAAACAAAAATATGTGAGCCCCTCCCATGCCTCCTGCAGCTTTGGCAAGGCGCTGCGTGAAGGACTGTCTACCCTCGCCGTTTGATTATCGACTCATCGAGCACTGTAAATATCTATACATTTGGAAAGAAATTCTTGCAGGCTTACGCTCTGACTGTAAAAGGCTCCTTAAAACGAGTGCGATCAACGCAACTCCGAGCCAACAAAGTAGCTTGTGTCCCTTAGAACTGTGTCCTTCTAGTGCAACTGAGCTGTGCTCTACTTCCTTAAAGGATCTTAACCGCACAGATAAAACTCATGCTTTTTGATATTTGTTGAAACGCCGGAGTCTTATTAGTGATCTTATTTGAGAAATACTACTAATGTGCTTCCCTTGACTGATACCCAGTTGAAGAGAGAAGGAATGTGCTTTTAGTTACGTTTTAACTTCTTAAAAAGTGAGAACCTAAAAAAAAAAAAAGAGAGAAATCCCAGAAAAACTTCGTTCCAGCTTTGAAAAATAATGGATTTATTATTTTTCAGGGAGCAGGGAGCCATGAATCTGATGAATCCTCCTTATTCTGCTCTCCCCATTTCCGCAGGGTCTGACGGTGATAGTTGTCTTTCAAGCTAATGTTTTGGTTCCCTCTTTTTCATCCTCTACACATAATCACTGTCTAGGAACATCAGTTTCTGGGTGTTCTGTTTTAGGAAAAAAATACAGAGTTTTTCTGAGGTGGGCAGAGTGTTTTGTGCTGCAGAGCGATTGTTTTAGGGAAGTCAGAGAGCTTACACAACTGTCTTGTGTGCAGCTACCTGGAACTGCTACAGAGTACTTGTAATGTACCATAGATTACCTCCTGGTCAGAAGAATGATGCGGTATTCAGAAATAATATGGAAAAGTGAACCAAAACTCGAAAACAAGGTATGAAATGGGAAGCAAAAGAACTGAAGAGTGCTTACTAGAAATGCCACTTATCACTTAAAATGAAATTAAGAAATGAGTTGAAAATCTCAAATGTCAACACCACGGCACTTTTGCTGATAAGAAGTTGATGCTTTTAAACTATGTTTTATGCTTAGTGTTATGAAAGACACGAAATTGAATCAGAAACTGAGTAACAACAACATAAATAATTATATAAAACTACCAGAATCGAGCTCTTAATTTCTTAACAAAATGTAACTGCTGAAAATGCAAAAACTGCCCATAAATCTTTATTTCAGGTATGGCCAATGTAGCCTTAAATGTAGATATTAGAAATAACAGCAGTTATTTTAAAAAAAATCTGTAGAGATGTGTTATAAATTAGTTCTATGTCAAAGGGAAGACCATAGCTAACATTTAAAATTTAAGCCAGTAGCCTGCTTGTGAGGCATTTTAACTATTAGAAGTTTACAGTCAACTACTGGATATTATTTCTGATAATTTAAAATGTTTACAACTCTAAAATGAACTTTATTTGCTAGTCAGTTGAGAGTAATGTATTATGGGCTTTCTAGCTGAGATCCTCAGATTAATCTTGACTTACAAAGGAACATTCACCCTTCTGTCCAAATTAAAAACTCAAACCGAAATATTTGGTACAAATCTAAGACCAGGCATGCCCTGCACATGCTGAATTCATTTGCTGAGACCTACAAATTGGTTCCTGTTTGTGTAAAAGTGTTTATTTCATGTGACCAATACGAAGAAACTGAAATCCTCAATGTAACTATTGAACTAAGTTCAAATTGGCCATTACGTTCAAGGATATCTGGAAATCTGACTAATAAGTACATTCCTCTAAAATGATATAAATAACTGGATACCTCTCTTCCGTTTTATATTTCTGGTATTCAAACATGCAGAAATAAACATCCATTTTCAGAATGAAAGACATCTGAAAGCCTTTCTCGCTACTGGAGAAATTATATCTTTGACTATGTTATGGAACTCAAAACCTCCTGACATAGTTTTGCTGGAATGGTAAAACTATAACGTATTGCAAAAGTTTTTATGTGAAGCTGTATAAATAAGTCTTCTGAGACATTTCAGCAATCACATAGAACCAGAATCCACAGCCACATGAAATACGGTAACATACTTCGGTATTCAATAAGGTCACCAGTATGTCCTTTTAAAAGACAACACAGAAAACCTAATAAAGAGTTATTGTGAAATAAATGAGGACCAGGAATTTTAGAATGTCATATGCAAAGGGAGATGCATAACGCACCGTTAAGACTGTCGTCTGAAGTAAACCAAACAATTTATTTGAGATCTAAGAACAGATTCAAAGTGACATAAAAGTGCCATTGCAGTTGACTGTGAAGCTCTTTTTCCCCAATGATTTTAATAACGGTGGACAAAAAGCTGAATGTGTGCCAGCACTGTGCCCCTGCAGCAAAGGCGGCAAAGAGCCTCCTACGTTGGGCAGAGCATCACCAGCGGCTCGAGGGGGCTCGTCCTTCCCCTCTGCTCGGTCCCGGGGAGGTGCATCTGGCAGGTGAGGTCCGGTTCTGGGTCCCCAGTGCCAGAGAGACATGGATGAGCTGGAGCAGGTTCAGTGAAGAGCCACCAAGATGATGAAGGCACTGGAGCATCTAATGTACGAGGAGAGGCTGCAAGAGCTGGGACTGCTCAGCCTGGAGAGGAGAAGGCTGAGGGGGATCTCATCAATATGTGTAACTACCTGATAGGAGGGTGTAAAGAAGACACGGCCAAAAGTCAGTGGTGCCCGGTGACAGGGCAATTGGCAATAGGCAAAAACTGGAATTCACTTAAACACCAAAACCCCACTTTTTTTCCTGTGAGTGTGGTTCAGCACTGGACCATGTTGCCTAGAGAGCCTGTGGAGTCTCCATCCTTGAATACAGCCAAACGTTAAATGGACGCAAGTTTGAGCAACCTGCTCTAGGTGCTCCTGCTTTGGGCAGGGGGGTTGGACTTGATCATCTCTTGAGGTCCAGGCCAACCCAAAGTTGAGTGATTCTGTGAATATCATCAGGAGAGTTTCCACAGCACTTGTAATGTTATCATCAAGCTAAACCCTCCCGTAGTAGATTAAAATACATGTAAATACTTTATTGTTTAATGTTTAATATGAATATAGGTATGGTTAGACTAGAAACGCTTCCAGGGTACAGAAGAGTTAAGGCCATAGATATGCTATAAACAAGCACAGCTGATTTCTCCCTACATTATGCATTCACATTTGCAGAGGGGTCAGGCTGCAGAAACGAAGAAGGAAAGCAGATCACTGCCACCGTTTTCAGAACGTGGAGGTTACTGAAGTGGTAGGACTGTGCAAGGAACCTCTGCATGTGCATCACCGTCACTGAATGTGTTCAGCAAAGCAACCCACTTACCGCAAACTAGAAAAGCAATTGATTACGACGGTGAAGAAACCCTGCCTATGCCGAGGTACGCTGAACTACACGAGTGCTCCACATGAGGCGTCCTCACCTTGCTTTGCAACGTGCGGGTTGTCCAGATACGTACCTGACGCAGACTGTGTGGCTCCGTGGGAGCTGGGCCAGGCAGTTTCTGACAGAAAAGTAGCTGGTACAGTGTTTCTGACATTTGCATATTTTCCAATTAGTAGTTATTGTGCAGAATTTAAAAAAAAAAATTATTGGGTTAATTCCATCTTGAGGTAAAGCAGACAGCAGCTGGCAGCAAAAATAATTCAACCTTATTTCATCTTATACGTGCACGTTCATAAGAAGAACAGTATGAAAAGATTACGGTCATGTTTGGCTATGAACTGGGGACAATAAAAGAGATTTCCAGAAAATATTTGATTTTGTTCATGCACTGAAATTACCCAGTGCACAAACTATTTTCTTCAAATTTAATGTTTTTTTTAAAAAATTATTTTCTTAACTTTCACAATTATAGCTCTTCATGAAAGAGAACATAAGCCATTTGCTTAGAAATTATTATGTGTGTAACTATAAAGAGTTGGTAGCACAATCTAAGAAGTTGCCTCACCTTTCTCATTAGAATTAGTTCACTTAAAAGTCTTCATAATTCTACCAAGTCAAAAGTAAGAAATTCTCATATCCGATGTTTTCTTCAAATTGGAAAACTGCAGGTAAAGAGAAGTTAAGGAAGAAATGAGACGAGTAGGGTTTGTTTGGTTCAGCCCATTGAATGGTCGTCAGGGATTTGAGTTAGCTCAGGTCTGCCCTGGAGCTCCAATGGGAGGAAGGGAAGGGAAGGGAAGGGAAGGGAAGGGAAGGGAAGGGAAGGGAAGGGAAGTTTCGTAGTCCACATCGTTCCATTGTTTTGGAACAATTAATGCATCATTAACTTTTTCTGCAAAGTAGAGGCTCCACTCTCCTGCTCCTTCCTCCCTCTGAGCCCCAGTCTGAGCTTTGTCCTCCCACACTTAAGCAGCTGTGTGAAAAGGCTCTACAGTGACTGTAAATAACATCTTACAAAGGATATTTTCTCCATGATACCAATGTGTCTTTTATGACAGTTAACTAAAAAATTTTGCATATTTATTACATTTAATAAAAATGATTGATTTTCTAATACAGCATTAAGAGTTATTTTTTACTTTCCAGTTCTGCTTTGTTTTGATTGCTATTTCACTGCAGCATTGAGAAATCTGGATGAGTCTGAACAAAGAAATCAGGAAACTCTTTTGGGGATAAAATGCATGATGCAATAGTATTCCATTTCTTAAACCTTTCCTTTAATGAAGATTATGTTTAGTGCTAAAACTGCATATGTAGGAGTGTGTTAGAAGGTTGAGGATTAAAATAAAAAAAAAAAATAGACATAGACAAGGTGAAGGTGGAACTAATGTATGTAAAGACATTTGAATGGAAATTAGTTTAACATCGGGATATTCCATTTAAACCGAACAATGTTAGTTGTGATGGTGGGATTAAGTAAGGAATATATCAACGCTGTGGTTATGAAGGAGTGGTTGCCTTAGAGAAGATGAAAATACGTGAACAGGTGAGGACATTGCTGGTCATGTTTTATGGATTAAATATGTTATCTGGTATATGCAAACTGTCAATGCAGCATAGGACAAGGTGATTAAAAAGAATCCCTAATTCTTATGACCTCTCATGGATTTAAACACAGATACATCCTGCCTGTCTCTCTTTTGTGTGCTTTGGCCGTGTCACGCAGAGCTACCTCTGCAAACGGACTGCAGGAGTTTTCCAACACATGCTCAGCCGCTGCACCTGGGGGTGGTTTCGTTCTTACCAGGAAAACTCTCCCACTGACAGTGTTCATGTGTAAAGTGCAAACTCTGCGTTCATCTTTGCCTGGTACGTGCATACACCCACTTGTGTAAAATCTTCCAGTGTCCGGACCGGTCCTGTATGCTGCGATGTGAGCAGTGGGCACAGATACTGATTTGGGCTTTGTACGTGATGCCACGTCAACGCCTCTCTCGCTAGATTGCGTTGCTGTGCAACTCCTACTTTTTGAAATAATTCCATGTCAAAATATTTGCCAAGTCTGTGGATCGTTTCTTTTTCCTATCAGGGAGAGGGGAAGGTTCAAACTCACATCTCTGTGTTTTGAGAGACATCGTTTGCCCACCTCAATTTAAGCCGCTGTGGGGCTGAAGTGTCTCCAGCGTTCCAGTGATACGGGGCAGCAATGGCATCTCCTTAGGCCAGGGACAAAGCAAAATACAAAGGCAGAGACACAGCAAATACCTTCCTCTCATTGATTGCTACTGACTGCCTTTGAAGACGTTTAGGAATGTGCACGGTGAATGAGCTGAGCAACCCTGTATTAAGGTAGGCAGACTGTTTGTTGAGAGACTTCATTTCCCTCCTGCCTTTTATACTGCACCACTGTTGATGGAGTTAACAGCTCTGTATAAATAAAATGTATACCTAACCACTGAGATACAGACATCTTTTTATGGATCTAGAACTTCATCCTCACGTGACTGAATTTCATTTCTTGGAATGGTGATGGTCAATACCTTAGCATGACACAAAGAAATTTCTCTAATTTTGTGAAATGCTTTATTAGTGGAGAGAGAAATCCTGCTCCTATTTGAATTATTTCGTGCCCTGTAACACTGCTGAATGACAGCATAGTGTTTGAGATGTTAAGGGTCATTTCTTACTTTTTTTTCAAAAGAAGGGTGAAAAAAAACCCTGAAGACAGAACTTAAAAATCCAAAATAGCAATATGAGAATGAACATAGGGAAATTACCAAAAATCTGTGAACCATGTAAGACCAGAATGAGTCCTGGTGAGAACCTGAGTATTTTTATCAATGTGAAGTGAATCAAACTGGATCATTCCACCGTTCTAGCTCCTGTACCACACCATGTTTCAAGTCACTATTCTCTGCAAGGAGGGATGTTCAGCGTTTCAGTATAGGAAAGCCTACATCTTTTAAGGAACCACATTTATTTTGACAAGTTTCAAAGAAAAAAATCATTAGAACAAAGCTGTTCTTTTTTTTATTAGTAAGAATAATATTTCTTTTGGAAAAAATGATTGTGTTAGATTCTGAATTTGCTTTGTTATTGTTTATTTAGCCTTTTTATTTTCTATTGGTTGTGTTATGCCGTAGTGTAGTTTCTGCTATATATAATGTTTCTTGATATGTTTCAGTTTCCTTGCAGGTTTTCTCCCTGAATTTTCAATTTCATATTCCATGAACAATTGTGAAACTTTCTGACTATGAATTCCTTTATAGTGAGAAAGGTAGTTGTGAAATCTGAGAATTTTCCACAAAATTCAACTTGAAATTCTCATCCAGGCTTATCAGACAAATGCATTTAGGTGGATTGTCTGCCTGGAGAACAAATAAAGATAATATTGCCAGACTGCATTCCTGTGAGTGAAACCTTCCATTCAATCCCACCCCAGAATTTTTAATGCATTCCATTTATTGCCTTTTTTTTTTGCTTTAAATCATGAAGATCCCACAAGATACTGAGGTGTGTGCTGTACAAACATTTATTAGATGTGCCAGGATATGATAAAAACACCATCCTCCCAGTTTTGGAGGGAAATTTTGTGTTGGCTTGTGATTCGCAGCCTAGGTGTAAAGAACTACGTAATCTATTTCTAAGCAGCTGAGACAGCAAAATCTATAAGGTAATTTACAGTATTGCAGCAGAAGTCTTCAACAGAGTTTAATTAAAGTGTTCTGGTGATCTGAAGATATTCATAATCCAGCACTGAAATTAAAGAAGTCCACATCAACAGAACTTTTTCTCAGGCTCATGATGCCAGTTGGCATCGTTATGCATCAATATATATCACATGTATAAATCTACAGTTAATGACCAAAATACAGAATGGTTATTCAACCACCTCCAAGTAAGCGATGCAATGCCAAGATATGAGGCATCTACTCCCAGCTGGTTGATTCAGATCACTTAAGCGAGGGGTTCTATGCATAAGCTTTCTGTACAGCTCATGGAGGGAATGAGGTGGGTGATCTAAAGGGGAAACTTTTCTGCTGAGCTGCTTAGACCTAACGAGTAAGAACGTTAAACATCGCATAGGTCTGAGCCCTGTGCTCTGGGTGTCCGTTCATTTGGCTCCAGCACCCTTCCTCAGCGCCAGTGTCTAACTGGAAAGGAATATTTGGCTATTTAAAAGACAGATGTTAATGGGGGTGGAATCACTACAACATGCACAGTGCGGCTATACTGTGGAACTCATTGCCATAGGATGTCGTGGTAATTTTACACGGGTTCAAAAAATGATCAACCAAATTTAGGTTAATTAGACACCAAATTTCCATCACTGAAGGTGAAATAGCAAAATACGGAAGAATTATGATATATGTATGTTCTGTTCCAGTTACCATCAAAGACAGGATTTTAGAATATGAACTTTGTTCAGAACGAGTACAGTCATGTTTCCGGTATTATGGCAGTCCTATAATGTCTACTGAGTTAACTAAATCTATTCCACACCTTTTTCAGAACATTTTTCAAGAGAAAACAGATTACTTTTGAAGAATGTTTGAAATTTTTAACCTAATTTAAGTATATTCCATTCTGTCCTTCTCTCTCTATCAATATGCATTCAACAATCAAAATATGTGTGTGTACATACATACGTAGTCTGCATACCTTTCTATACCTAGGAAATAGTCCAGTTCTCCATGTCACTAATTTCTATTTGAAAGATAAATTAGCCCATTACGAACTCCCCAAACTGGTACAACCTGGCAAAAGGGCAATAATATTTACAGAGTGAGTTTATATTTTTCTTCCTGACTTAGGTGACATTAGGTGGGGCTGTTAGAGTTCAGTGCCAAGAAAAGCATATATATGTAGCTCAAAGTGCCTTTTAATGAACTTATCTGATTCTATAACTTAAAAAAATAATTCTTATTTAAATGAGAAGAAAGAAATTCTGATATGTGATAATTTTAACACTTTTACAGTAAGAGTTTTTGTTCTTTCTCTTCCTGCATTTAGTGAGATTAAGGTCAAGCCTATAAATCCGGTTTCTGTGTGATTCTAAATTATTTTCAGACAAGCTGGAGGCATTTAGTGGCTCTTATGCTTCTAAGGACTGAGAATCTGGTATGATTTTGATCCCACACAGTAAAGAAAATTCAACCACAGAGTTTATAATATGGTTTAAAAAAACAGGCAGCCAGTATTTTATGGGGGATAAAGGAAGAGAAGAGCACTGGTTGGAACAGACTTTCATGAATGCGTTATTTTCACAAATTATAGAGTTATGAGACAATAAAAATATGCTAAATATATTCTCTGCCTCCGTTAATGCCTATTAACCTACTGGAATTATGTAAAAGAATGAGTATTTGTCACAAAGAGGATGAATAGCGCAATGCCTCTGTTCATCATTGGAAGGTCTATTCCTGAATATATTTATTTCTTTTCTCTTGGACTTTTTGTTTTACAACTAAACCTGCTTATTGTTTTGTATTTAGTTCATGTCTGTTTTCTGTATAGTAGAAATATGTTCTCTTGAAATCAGTTATGTAGGGACATCCTGCATACAAGGCACAAACGTCATTTGTTTGTGAACAACTGCCTTGGGTCGGAGGTTGGTGAGTGCAGAGTGCGCTGCTCGGCTGGAGCCTTCGGGTTTCCTTTTGGCACTTTTTCTGAGGTCATTTTTTTTGCCTGTGGATGGAGCGTTTGTTTGCTCAAAGTTTTCAGAGTACCTTCTACACATGAAAAGCGAGGGTGGATCTTGGCATCACTGGAGGTTCTTTTTCCATATCTGTTTTGGCCTTTTTTTAGTTTCTGGGCTCTAGCTCAAAGTTACTAACCACATCTGGCATCTGGAGCAGAGAAAGTTCAAGGCAGGATGTCTCAACAGCCAGCAAAGATGTCCAAAAATTTAGAGAGTAACTATGTGCAAATTCAAAATCATACACTAGGAATCTAGGAATCAAGACAAATCAAATATTGCATGACTAAATGTAATCCAATGAAGCTAAGGCACACATGAATTATTTCATGCTGATTCACTTTGGTATATGACTAATCCGACAGAGCTAACACAGTAGCAAACTCAGAAGGGAGAGAGATGGAGAAATCAGCAAAGTTGGAGAAAATATCAGTAATTGGGAAAACGCTTTGCTTAACACTTTTAATTTATTGCACAAATTCATTGCATAGCTTCTTTCTATTGCTCTGAGAACAAATAATCAGCCTAAACAATCAGAGATGTGTCTATACTAGCCTTTTGGCCTACATCTTTCAACCATGATTATTAGCAAGGAAGCAGTCCTCATGGGAGCTGGTACAGTGCTACCAGCACCAGTAACTCCTGGCGTGCCTGACTGCAGCTAGTGCCGGGGTCAGAGCCAGTAGTAACTTCCCCGTAGTAGACCTCTACAGTTGCTTGTAATACTAGAATTATTCTAGTTTAAATCAAGGCTCAGGGAGTTTCAGGCCAAGATCCACAAAAATATTGAAGTGCCGCAAGTGGCTCTGTAGATGGTTCAAGCACGCAAATCCAAGACTGGGATTCCCAAAAGCCCTGCTGAACAGTGTTAGGGACTATATTTTTGGCAGCGAAACTCCCCTAATGCAGAAGATCCCACTCTTCCCTTCAGCCGCCCCCATCTTGTTCGGATTGACCGGTAGTTGCTTGCAACTTAAATCTAACCGGTAGCCTGAAAATCAGCATTTCTCTGCTCAAGTATTTACCTGTGCTGCTTCACATTAACTTCAGACAAAATGTGGTTGGTTTGGCCACTTTCTTTAAATTTACAGGGTAGGTAGGAGAGATGAGCTGTCCTCTGGTTTGTCCTCCTAAACCTGAATGATTAGACCATTCCCATAGAATATGGGGCCAAAGAGTTCAAGACTTTCCACAAGATGAATGAACTGAAATCCACATCTCCCTAGAAAGTGTCTCGACCACAGGGCTGTGAGGCTGCACTGTGATACTGGTTTGGTATGGGGGACTGCCCTTCTTTTGAAACTAGAACACTTTAAGTAGTGCTTCCTGAGATATGCATGTGTATTTTAAACTAGATGATTATTTTATGTAGCTGCAGCAACAGCGACACTTATGTGAGGTATTTTTGTTGTTTATTTATTTTTAAGCTATTAAGTTAAAATATATGCCAACATGATTCATTTAAACTCTAAACTAAATAATTCCCTGCCACGGCTGCATTCTTGCCCTGTGGGGAATAATACAAATCCAGAAATGATCAACTCCAGTTAGAAAATCCATCTTGTCATAACTGGGGATTGATTATTGCATATAAATCTTGCTAACATAGTCTTTAGGAAGAACACAGAATGAAATAAGAGGGATAGATGCAGAAGTAAAATAGAAAGATCTGTGACTTTACTGAATTCTTATTTGGGTTTGTTGTTGATCATTTAACCTATGAGTTGTACCAACAGTAGATGTCAGTTGTCATGACATTAACTAGCTGTGACTAGTGTTTGAAAGGGTTTTTTTTGGGGAAAAAATGAGGTAAATAAATAGAGCTGAGTATCAGCCTACTTTGAGACAACTGTTCTCTGTTTGTTTTTCTGGAATCAGATAGCATTTTTTGGTTACAGAATCCAACTAAATTTTCAATGCTGTAATTATGAAAGGCACATGGAGTCAGAATTAATGTAGAATAAGAAAACCAGAACTAGAGAGAAAGAGCAAGAAAACGAGAAAAGGAAATAAATACACAGTATGTGGTAACCACAATTTAGTAAATCATAATGGTGAAATACAGATGGAGTATCCTGTGATAGGGAAGTCTCAGCTAAACCTCTGTTTCTTCCAAATTTCCAAAGAAAAATAGACTCATGTCTTATTCCCAGATGTTTAAGAAACTAGACTATCCAAAAATGTCAGAAAATGTCAACTTCATATTCAAATTGAAAGCACTTTGTATGTTTATAGATTCTCTTAGTACAGTCACTGACACAACAAAAATGCAAACTTACCCCTTATGACTATTTTATTCTTTTAGTTCAGAGACAACAGGAAGTAAATCATGGCTTTTGTCTACATGTACTAATAAAGAAGGCCAATGTCCCAGCTTCTGAATGGTGGTTATTCTGGTATGATCTTCTGTTCCCTAAGAATTCTTGACAGAAACCTTCAAAGTAGTTAATGCTCAAAGGTCAAGCTGATGCGCACTCTACTCTGTAAATATACCCTTGTGGTGGGTTGACCCTGGCTGTGGCCCAGTGCCCACAAAAGCCACTCTATCGCTGCCCTCCTCAGCTGGAGAGAGGAGAGAAAATACATCGAAAGGCTCAGGGGTTGAGATAAGGACAGGGACATCACTCACCCATTACCATAACTGGCGAAACAGACTCAACTTGGGGAAATTAGTTTATTACCAATCAAAGCAGAGTAGGCTAATGAAATGTACTGAGTACCCACGCAGAGGTGAGGCACTGGCAAAGAGGGGATCATGGCGACCTGAAGAGCCATTCTCATCCAGCCCCAGTGCCACAGGAGCTGGTCAGGAGTGAAGGACTCCCCTGGGTGGACAACATACAAACAGCCCCATAGTGGGAAAGCAGCGACGGAAGGGGATGGGTAGTCTCCAGAAGCATACAGAAGCAAAAGGACAGTGACAAAAGGGTGCCCCTACCTTGAAAACTGTGGTGGGTTGACCCTGGCTGGACGCCTGGTACCCACCAAAGCTGCTCTATCACTCCTCTCCTCAGCAGGACAGGGCAGCGAAAATATATTGAAAGGCTCATGGGTTGAGATAAGGACAGGGACATCACTCACTCATTACCACCACGGGCAAAACAGACTCAGCTCAGGGGAAAAAAAATAATTTAATTTATGACCAATCAAATCAGAGTATGGTAATGACAAATAAAACTAAATCTTAAAACACCTTCCCCCCACCCGTCCCTTCTTCCCAGGCTCAGCTTCACTCCCCATTTCTCTCCCTCCTCCCCACGAACGACGCAGAGGGATGGGGAATGGGGGTTGTGGTCAGTTCACCACACGTTGTCTCTCCCGCTCCTTCCTCCTCACACTCTGCCCCTGGTCCGTGTAGAGTCCCTCCCATGGAAGACAATTCCCCATGAACTTCACCGACATGGATCATTCCCACGGGCTACTGTTCTTCACCAACTGCTCCAGTGTGGATACTTTCCATGGGGTGCAGTCCTTCAGGAACAGACTGCTGCAGTGTAGGGCCCCCATGGCGTCACAAGTCCTGCCAGCAAACCTGCCCCAGAGTGGGCTCCTTTCCACGGGGTCAAAAGTCCTGCCAGGAGCCTGCTCCAGTGCAAGTTCTCCATGGCGTCACAGCCTCTTTCAGGTATCCCCCTGCTCTGGCATGGGATCCTTCATGGGCTGCAAGTGGTTATCTGCTCCACTGTGGACATCCATGGGCTGCAGGGGGACAGCCTGCCTCACCATGGTCTTCACCACGGGCTGCTGGGGAATCTCTGCTCTGGCACCTGGAGCACCTCCTCCCCTCTTCTTCACTGACCTCAGTGTCTGTAGAGTTGTTGCTCTCACATATTCTCAGTCCTCTCTCTGGCTGATGTTGCCATTGCCCAGTTGTTGGGTCTTCTTGCCTTGTTAACTATGTGACCCCAGAGGTGCTGTGCCCACTGTTGCTGATGGGCTCAGCCTTGGCCAGCAGCGGGTGCATCTTGGAGCCAGCTGGCATCGGCTCTGTCGGACACGCGGGAACCTTCTATTAGCTTTTCGCAGAAGCCACTCCTGTAGCCCCCCATTACCAAAACCTTGCCATGAAAACCCAATACAACACTTTACTTCAGTTTAGAGACAATATTGGGAAGGATTCAGCTGCTTAAACATAAGCATCCACATAATTTTAGATGCTTTAAGGAATCTTAGGTACTCATTGACAGATATGACATCAGGCATTCAAGAAATCCAGATTTTCAGGAGCAGCAGAGAAAACATAACCCTGAGACGGAAGTCTGCCCTGATGCAACAGGCAGCGATTTCCTGTAAGTAGACGAGTTTCTCTGTGGCATAAAGACTGTCATATCCTGTCGATAGTCTTCACAGCCGTGAGGTCCAACAATTATGCTGAGGTGACAGAGCATATATGTGCATGTGTATTGTCATATGCATAGGTGGAGACAAGGAGTTAATGAGTTCATGGTAGCATGAAACATTTGAGATCACATAAATGATTAATTCGCAGTCCATTGTGAAGCAATTTGAGATTAAGCTTAGTGCTCTCTCACCTCAGAGCAACTCATGCTAAAAGCATCCTAGCCATGGAATAATACAAGGTGATAAATCAAAAATAATTTAAATATTTTGTCTGTCATACCAGGATGTTTACAGCTACAGAGTATGAAATGAATTATTACCTCAGGATGACTCCAAGAAGATATTGTATTTGTATTTGGAAAATGGAAGACTTAAAAAAAATGTTGCCTCTGGCACATGAGAGTCTGTTATTCATTTCAGTTTACTTAATGGATTCATTAGTAGCATTGAATTTAGCTGAGGTGACTGTATGCCAATAGTTGCTATATAGATTTTTTACTGCACAAGTACAATCAAGTGACTGTTCACTCACGTGTCTTTAGCAGGATTTTAGCTCCTCAGTTTGTTCCTAAATGCTGACACCATTGTATCACCCCTGAATAGAGGACAGGCTTTTCAGGCAGCCAGAGAATACTCTCAAGATTAGATCTCTGAGTTTTTATGCACCTATTCTGCACTTTGTAAGATGTTTTCACTAAAGGTGCTCCAAATTTTTCATGAATGGCATTTTTCCACAGAAAATACTGGTAAGTTGAAGCCACATAATTTGTATTGGCTTCAAAAAAATTTCCAGTATCATGCTCGAGCTAATTGAAAATTGTGTTGCCTATTTGGTATGATTGTGGCTTTACTATTTTATTTTGGTTTCATTTCAGGAAGTTCTGCTTCTGTTACGTTTTTTTGCATGTGTCTGTTGACTGTGGGAGTTTACACTGATGATACACGTGGTTCACTGGAGCAAACTGAGATAACACTTGATGTCTGTCCCTTATTGTAGTTGTAAGTTTGTCCATTTGAAACTGTGCCTGTTTACAGTCGTGCAGGGAAGGGGCTGCCCAGAGGAACAGAAGTAGAAGTAGCAGTCACTGAAGAAGATTCTCTAGAAGACCAGGCTGACTGCAAGTATATTATTTGGATGATAAAAAAGAGGATTGGGAGTTATTAATTTTCCTAGTCTCAAGGAAGAGACAGAACTATCTCCGATAATGCAATATTGCTGTTTGATCTGGCAACCTCACAGTTCCCAAAGCCACAAGCTGTGTTTATGGTTCTAGGAACAGCAGTACAGGCTGTTCACAGGCAGCATTCCTCTGAGCAGTACTTCAGAAGGAGAAACAGAACGAGGTCCTCTACTTCTGGAAGCTTGCTAAGTGGAACAGCTAATTAGCAAGTTTTGCAACGTGAATCCCAAGAATCAGTGAATATGAATTAGCCGAAGCCAAGCTCTGACATTGAGGCACACCCTGTCACTTTGAGAATGCTGATGATGTGGAAGAAGAGCATCTCTAGTCAGTCTAGGATCACCTGAGATCACTCCTCCAAAGTCTCAACCATTGCCGGCCTTCTCCCAGAGATTCCCAATTCATTCTCTAACAGCGGTCTGCTTTCAGTTCTGGCAAAAATATATTTTTTTTTTTTTTTTTTTTCACAGCACCTAGCCAGAGGAGTCCCCTGCTAGGAGATCAGGTGACATATTACTTGGTAGAGACCATCTCCGCTTGTAATTGTCAAATCCCGTCAGCTTTTGAACCCAACACTATTCAATGGCAAAATGACCATTTGCCAGCTGTGCAGATGTTTTGGCTGTGATCCCGAAAGGGTGGGAACTTTGGGTATGATAAAGCAACTTCCAAACAATCTCAGAACAAATATGCCCCAGGTGGTTATTTCAGGAGAAAAGGAGGGAAGTGCTGTGTCTGCTAGCGACCTGAATATAACATTTACTCTTGCTTCTCATGATCTCCTCAGCCCATTCCAGCAGCACGGCTCAACAGACTTCAGCAAGTCTTTTCAGAGGCAGCAAAAATATCATTGTAAACACCTCGGAGCCATGACCTTGGCCATGTAATGTGTGTGGATGCTGGCCACAGCTGTGCTTTCTTCTTGGGAAGAGTAGAGTCATTAGCTGCTTTGTGGCTGCTGCTGCCTCCAGCGACAGGTTCCCCAGAGTCTCTTTTGTTCAAACGGGCAGCTGCCAGGCTCTGCAGTCCCGGGAGAGGAGCACTACTGTACAGAGGTGACGTCGGCAGAGTACAACTGACCACCTACCACGCCAACAACTGTCTGTAGGATGTACTGCCTCTGGGATCAAATAAATAAAAACATGGTAAGGAGAACAGGCTGTAAAAGAACGGTTTACTAAGTGGCGCAGTTGTAATGGATGCAGAACAACGCTCCCCCAGTAGTGCCTACGGAAACGCACAATGTCATGAATGAGCAGGCCTAGGAAGCTTCTGCTTCTGAGGTTTGGGAACGTGACAATAAAACTTCATGGGCAGCGTGAAAGGCTGCATTTTAGCATGACAAACGAGAAGTTTCCCAAAATGTATGTAGGCCTGTTTTCCAGGGGGGTGATGTTGTTTTAAAACCCCAAGTGAATCATATTATTTGCTCTTCTAGCAAACTGGCATTTCTGAGCGTTCAGCAGCCAAAACACTGATGCATCAGTGCTACTTACTTTCTTTCGTCAGGAAGCAGCAATGCAAGGAAAACAAAAGTCCAAAAAAACCTGACAGACATCACTGAAATCTATGTGTGCTCAAGACAGTATCTGCATCAGACAGTATTAATCTTCACATTTTGCTATAAACCCCATATTGAACTTTTTTTGGTGGTGACTTGAGTAACATATGCCTCTGCTTTTTAATCCTGTGGGTGAGACCACGACAAGGGCCCATAAAGATGTGTTCCTCTAACTCTTTTAACCTCGCTGCTCTTTTTCTGGTTTTGACACAATCATAATCATATACACTGCACCATGTAATTGCATGCTGTCAAGTCAAAGTAAAGTCATGCACCACCCTCTAATTGTGAAATGAAAATAACAACCACAATTATAAAAGTGTTTCAGGAAACAGAAATCCTAAATAAACCAAATTATCGTTAAGAACATCTACAAAATCACTGCTGAATGGTGTAATTGAAAACTCTTCTTCATGCTTACATTGTTCTTATACAAAACCTAGGAATGATTTGGTCTGAAAAAAATTAACCTTGTGAAACATTCTTTACGGAATTTAAACTTTCTGTTAACACAAATTTAGTCACTACTTGGACAGGCTGGCGTTACTCTGTTGAGAATTCAGATTAAATATGCAATGGATAAGAATTTAAAAATCATATATACCTCATGTTCCTAAAAAAAAAAGGCTGAACTGACTTCAGCTGTACATCTCTAGCCAAATCTACTTGCTTTCGAAAGCACATTTGCTAAGCTAGGACAAAGGACAGATAACCTCCAAGACCTTGCAGAACTCTACAGAAAATAACAGGAACTAAACTGCCTAATATTGAAAACACAGTTCTTGCTGCTTGAGAAAATGTTCGTAATGAACATTTCAAGCAGCGACCCTCTTTGAGGAAGTTAGGAGTGAGTTCCTTTGGGGGATGGCTGATGCCAGAAGGTATATTTTGGGTTGAAGGTATCCCAGGCCACAACCAAAGGGACTGAAGGGTTGCATATTAAAGAAGCCAGACACATTGATGTGATAGTTCAGAACAAAAGGGCTTTGAACAAAAAGCCATGATGAACACAGAAGGTGTGGTCGATGTAAATGCAGCTTGTCTCTTCAGTGATGTGAAGAAACTGAAGAAAAGATGCAGGATTTGATCTGGGGGACTAAAGTGTAAAAGTTATCTAGTACAAACAGTCAAAATAATTCATCCCTATGTGGTAATCTTTTGCCCTTAAATTTGCATGAATGCACAAAGAAACACAGTCATCTTGTTTTTACATTGCTGGGGAAATTCTAGCTGATCAGCTGCAGTTTTTGAAAGAGCTGAAGGCAGTGCCTGAGGTATAACTCCATTATAGGTATTAACATAATAACAACAGTCCCTACAGAATCAGATCAAAATGCCGGTATTCCCCAGTGGCAGCAAAGAACATTTTGATATAAGAAGCGAGGCACTGCAGAATGGTTCTTTCCCTGTTGTACACATAAGGATCTGAAGACTAAGGGAAAACTCAGCTCAAGCTCAGAGCTCCCTTTAATAAAGTTACGTGACCCCATGCCTCGGGCAGTACTTCCAAGTGCGAGAGTCATTCCTCAGCCATTGGGCAGACCCTGAAGCTTCTGTCAAAGTGTCAAAATACGCAGCTGCAAGAAGCTGCGGTGACTAAGATATGGAAAAGGAAGCAAAAAGTAAGTTAGTTCTCTGTTTTCACTGCTGAACCAGAAAATTCAAAGAAGGAAAATGTTTTCTACTGAATCCAAATACGTTTTGTTGTTTGCTGTACTGAAATGGGCTCGATCCTTACTTTCCTCCCCCACTTCTTAGACAAACACTTTGTTCGACAGGAATGCTTTCCAGGTTTTGTCAGCAAAGCAAAAGAAAGGAAGGAGTGTATTCACAAATCCAGTGAAAGATCTTGTTTCCTTTTGCCAGGTGGCTGGGGTATTAGACATAGACTCTGTGTGGGGGGTTCTGTTCTGTCTGAGAGGTTTTGAAATCATGTCCCGTCGCCCCCGAAAGAGCATCCTGCCTACGGGAGTGCTGAATGGCTGTCTTAACTATGCCTCCTACGGTCCCTCTTATGGAAACTCTAGAAAGAAAAGTGTGAGACACAAAAAAAACAAAAAGGAGAAGAGCGACTCTGGTCATTGGGACATTCACTATAGAAATGAGTCACCTTGATTCCCATTTCACTGCACTGTCTTAATTACTATTGTTGGCAAGGAGAGGTTGAGCGCACCTTCCACTGCTAAGGATGTTCACCTAAAAGGTGTCAGACACAAACAGTCAGCAAGCTGTAAAGTCATTTTTCACAACTATAATCTCAAGCAGCCTTCTCTACACGGGCTGGTGCTTGCTAATCATATTTTGGGGAATAAAATTTGAACTTCTTTTCATCGTTTCCTCATTTCTAAGGTACAAAAGCATGCAGAATTTTTAAGTTCACTGTATTCAGTATTTTTGTATTTAACAAAAGGCTACTAAAACATTTTACCAGAAAAAAAAGAATGCATTCGCTGTGGATTGATTTACAATGTTTGTTTATATTTCTCAGATGCTGCTAAGTCTGTTTTTTTTTTCTCTCTCTCTCTCTAAATGCTTATTATTGTATGAGCAAGCATTACACTTAATCCTGTTGTGGTTTAATGAGAAGATTTAGCAATTTCATTCCACGCTTTCATCTTTAACTGTTCTTACCCGTGCATGCATGTCTCTCGCTACTGTTTGGTCTGTCCAGAAGAAATTTGGTCCAGAGCGTCATGTGTATGGAGTTCCACCAAAGGCTATCAATAAGCATGTGATTTGGGGGCTGATAAAAAAATTTCTTTCTGTAGGTTTGCACCTTCTTAGTTGGAAATAGTTAAGGAGGAGGAGTACAAGGCATTATTGATGATCACGGCACGGCTGTATATTGCTAACGGCATGGAGCCCTGAAAAAAGTAAATGCGCCTTCGAAAAATTCCCCATCAGGAGAATTCCAGGAGGAGATCCAAGGAGTGGGTCAATGGTGCTAGGCCTTGGTGTGCAGTCATCTGGGATAGGCAAAACTCCAGTCACAGACATGCAGAAAGTGAACTGAAACTAGTTCATTTGCAGAAGAGGCTACAAGTGTGACAGGAGGAATGGAGAACCTGACTAATGAGAGTAGGTGGAAGGGTGTGTCTTGTTTAACTTTGCAAAAGGAAGGCTGAGAGGGGATAAGATTGCTCTCCTCAGGGATAAACACCACAAGGGAACAGATCTGTTTAAGTTAAAGAACAATGTTGGCACGAGAACAAATGGATATAGGCTGACCCTGAAAAATCCCAGGCTGGATGTTAAAAGCATAATGCTAACTATTAATAAAGTCTTCTGCAACTAGTCACAGCCATCCTGCAAGGATGCCCAGCGTACACCTGAACCTGAAGTAAAGGGATTCGCATCTCTCAGTGAGGATGGCTGGCCCAAAAGAAGCCGAAATCCTAGCCCTGAAGGTGTACTTCTCTAGCACCAGCTTTTTGCCCTTTAAATGTGGTTTACCGAATGAGCCTGGTGTTGTGTTACTTTTATTAGCAAGGGTCTAGGTGTAAAAACTCTCTTCCAAGCTTTTTTTCCCAGCACGTATTCCCAGCACATGTTCCCATTAAGCTCATATAATTTAACTGGCAGAAGATAAATTCTTCTGTACTGTAATATATTCCAATTCAAGAGCAAGTTGCTGGCTTGATGCAGCATTTACTTGCTGATCTGCTACCGATTTGCCATGTCTATTGGGTCATAATGAATGATCTTAATAGTCTCTCCTAGGCTTAAACTCCATTAATCTGTGGGTGACCTGACCATAAGTTCACTGGAACCTGTGGTTTCATTGGTATTTATAGACAATAAGTACATTTTTTTAAAACGGCAAATTATTTTTGCCAACAGGGATTTTGTGAGGTTTCAGCTATAAAAGCTGCCATCAAACTTTGTTATGACATTTGCAAAGAGAAAGTAAAGAGGCTTTGAAAATTGCATCACTTACAATAGATTATTTACTTTTGGCTGTCACTAATGAAAGATTTAAAGCTCTGCCAAAGTTATATTGCAGAAGAACTTTAGGAGTTATGAACTTAAAACCACCTGCTTTCTATGTAGTAGACTAATATGAGATGTAGTGTCACATGCTGTAATGTTTTCCTTGCAGGTAAAGCCTCTGCTCTGCTGACGACATTATACTGAGGAAAAATAAATCCAGCTATTGAAGACTTCTTCTAAGATATCTTCACTTTTGTAGGAAACAGAGACAAAGGGTCAAACAGTCAGCATAAAAAAAGCTAATATAAGGTCTGTTGAGAACAGTATAGTTAGATAAATGAAAATAAAATGCTTTTCTGGAAGGAAATAAAAGTTAAAGCTTTTTAGTTACCAGCTTTTCTGGACTTAACATATCACTGAGGTCTTAGTAACTTTTTTGTAACTCAGAGTTGAATAGCGTTTTCTAAAATTTAAAATGTGTCCTTGCCCTAGATGATTTACAATCCAGTGAATCAGTCCAGCAAACATTAGGTTGGACATAAACCAATGGTTAAAGAAGCAAAATAAATTTAGATTCTTACAGGGATCAACATAATTTTTAGAGTGACAGCAAATGATAATGCTTGATTTGTCCAACGAGAAATAGTCTATTTTCAAAAAGCCTGTTTTCACAAAAAAAGCGGTAGGTATTTTGACTTTCTTTCAAAAATATTGTGGTTTCTTGGTCCAGATAGCTCAATGATCACAAAGACTAGCCTGTTTTGCTTGAAATGTGGGCCTCACATTTGACTTGTTTTGGTTTCTAAAAATGACAGCAACTTTTCCTACAGCAGGCATATTTATAAGATGTCTCTCCCAGGCGGATTTGTTCGTGTTTAATAATGTACGAAATGACTCTGCATCTTTTCTCAAAGTTTGAAAAGCTGCATGGTCTGGATTTTCTCCCTGGCCATCTATTTTCATGGAAACCACCTCCACCCTTCTACAAGATTTGTTTAAAATCTGCCAAACCGTTCAACCTCTATTAGGAGAAACCAAACAGTCAGAAAAACATACACTGAAAACACATTCAAATTAAGTCTTGTTTCCATGAAACATCATATTAAAAACTAAAAGAAAGGCATTGAAATTACCCTCAGTCAGTTTGCTGATGACACCAAGTTGGGCAGGAGTGTTGGTCTGCCAGAGGGCAGGATGGCCCTACAGAGGGACCTGGGCAGGTTGGATTGATGGGCCGAGGCCAATGGGATGAGGTTCACCAAGGCCAAGTGCCGGGTCCTGCACTTGGGTCACACCGACCCCATGGGCACTACAGGCTTGGGGTGGAGTGGCTGGAAAGCTGCCCGGTGGAGAAGGACCTGGGGGTGTTGGTAGACAGCGGCTGAATATGAGCCGGCAGTGTGCCCAGGTGGCCGAGAAGGTCAACGGTATCCTGGCTGGTATCAGCAATGGTGCGGCCAGCAGGACTGGGGCAGTGATGGTCCCCCTGTACTCAGCACTGGTGAGGCCCCACCTTGAGTGCTGTGTTCAGTTCTGGGCCCCTCACTACAAGACAGACACTGAGGCACTGGAGGTGTCCAGAGAAGGGCAACGGAGCTGTGAGGGGTCTGGGGGACACGTCTGATGAGGAGCGGCTGAGGGAGCTGGGGGTGTTCAGCCTGGAGAAGAGGAGGCTGAGGGGAGACCTTCTCGCTCTCTACAGCTCCCTGAAAGGAGGGGTAGCGAGGGGGGGTCGTTCTCTTCTCCCAAGTAACAGGAGATAAGGCAAGAGGAAACAGCCTCAAGTTGCACCAGTGGAGGTTTAGATTGGAGATTAGGAACAATTTTTTAACTGAAAGGGTTGTCAAGCAGTGGAACAGGCTGCCCAGGGAAGTCATGGAGTCACCATCAAAGACACGTAGATGTGGTGCTGAGGGACATGGGTTAGTGTAGTGGTGGGCTTGGCAGTGCTGGGTTAAAGGTTGGACATGATGATCTTAAAGGTGTCTTCCAACCAAATGATTCTATGATTCTATGTTTCTTTGATTCTATGATTCTGACAACTTTTGACAACTGTCCTGTTAATATTTGTTTTAATAGCCTTCTATACATGTTTTGAAAATGTAAAAGTGAACTCAGAAGCAAAAGAGAAGTTACCTGTAATCTGTTGAAATGGAAAACCTTAGAACATTAAAGATTTTTGATCATGCTTTATCATCTGACTAAATCTTGTCCTCAAATAAACTGGGAGTCAGAGTGGGAGAGCAGAAGAAAGGAAGCAAAGGAAAGATGGCAGGTGAAAATCAGTTGGAATTGCTTAGTTTTCACTGAATGAGCATTTGTTTAGCAGTAAATTGAAAAACAGTGTACATGTCCTGCGGACATTTGTGGTTTCTAGTACACGTAGGCACAGACGTGAATTTACTGAGGGAGAGGAAAACTATTTCCCTAAGACATGAAGCCACCAATTCTGCTGCTGAGATGACACCTCATGCAATCCCAGTGCTACGCTGTGACTTCTGTCTGATGTTTGACCTTCCACAAAGATAAATGGAGCAAAGATGGGATATTGACAGCATGTAAGTAACGTTTCTCTTTTCTCTACTGCAGACTGGCTAGCATCATCCAACATAAACCAGGGAACAGTATCTAATCATGTAACTCTCCCCACTCTTTACTTCAAGGTTGTGAATGTCCTTGAAGCCATAAATGTTTTTAAAAAATTCATTTTATTACTGTGTTTTTTAAAATTTTATGTTTTTTTTTTTTTTAAATGCTGATGTTTACCCAAAGGTACTTCTAGTTAACTGCAGTGCATTCAGCATTTATCATACGTTAAGAAAGTACAGAAAGTTTTCTCACAGACCTTAATGGAGATGGCCTTTTAGAAAATGTACTACTTTAATGATGAAATGACAACTGTGTTCTTAAAATGGGATAAGGAGGGATATTCAGGACAGAAAGGAAATCAAGCGGAACCTGAGGGAAACACAGTCTTAAGCAGAAGGAGCAACTTGTCCAGAATAACTCTGGTTCCCTTCACTGACAGTAGGTGAAACACCCAGCACAGGTCGTGGTGTTTGCTGTCTTATATTCCTGAATGTGCCGTGGAAGTAGAGTGTGAACTGGGAACTGGGCTCCTGGAAATCATTTTCTGGTCTCCAGAAGAAATTTTTCATTGGATCAAAGTTGACTGGTGTACAATGTTTTGTCTACCTTTTTGTTTTTGTTTTTGTTTGTGTCATTAAACAGAATCAGTAAGAATAAGAAAGAGTAAGAAAAGAATTGAAAATTTGCCATTCTGCTGCAATGCGTGGCCAGAGTCCTCTGGGAAGAGCTCTGAGGGATTTCATGTGACCTGGCAGTGTCTGTTGGATGCACGAACCTAAAGGAAATAAGAGAGACTTGAAGTCATATTAGCCTGAGTTCCCTCTCGCATGTGCCTTTATGCTTCCTCACATGAGAAGTGAGAAGCTTCATAGGGGAACTAAATTACAGAACTTCAGCTGAAAAGCATCAGGTCTGAGTTTTGGCATGCAGATATTTCTCTGGGACATGTTCGCTGAAAATGATCTTTGGTTCAGTCGGTAAAAAGCAGCGCCCACTTTAAAATCCATCCCAAGTATCCCGATTCACAAGGTAATTTATTGCTAGGAGTCATACTGAAAGGTGTTTACTGGCAGAGGCGAATACAAAACAAATGTAGAACAAGTGTGCTAATAAAGGAAATGTTAGAAAGACAAACTTTTAAGAGCTTCCTGTTCTTCCCTGAGATCTGGAAGAACAAGCTGTAACTCCGGCACCTGCCTTGTGCTCTGTGTATCGTCTCGGCAAACCTGCCATCTGTTAAGCCCTGCAGAGAAAAAGCTGTTTTCAGGCCAGCAACAACCTTCAGAGGGCTGCTTAGCAGTTTCCTATTTCAAGCAGGTTTTGAAAAGGCAGATTGATGCAGAATGTACTGTTCAGAAACACGCACAAGATACGTCAAACATTTCTTAGTGTCTTAGTATCTTAATATCAGTAATTTTTCAGTTTAGGGTAGGTTAGACAGGGCAGTAGTGATATTTAAACCAAGGAACCCCAGAAACGTAAGTGGTCACTGCCGAGTGGATTACTTGCTGCTAGGACTTCCCTGAGACTGGGTAAAGCAGGTCCCGCATGGCCAGAACACCCCAGCCACTGGATGTTGTGGGAAGAATAAGGAATGGACCGAATGCTGATATTACTTAAAAAAAAAAAAAAAAGGTTTTGCATTGGGTTTGCATGGCAAGGTTTTGATAGGGGCGGGGTACTGCAGGGGTGGCTTCTGTGTGAAGCTACTAGAAGGTTCCCCCATGTCCATGCTCCAAGACGAACCTCCTGCTGGCCAAGGCTGAGCCCATCAGCAATGGTGGGAATGCCTCTGGGGTAACATATTTGAGAAGGGAAGAAAAAGTTGCTGCACATCAATTCCAACCAGAGAGAGGAGTGAGCATATGAGAGGAACAACTCTGCAGACATCAAGGTCAGTGAAGAAGGAGGGGAGGTGCCAGAGCAGAGATTCCCCAGCAGCCCATGGGGAAGACCATGGTGAGGCAGGCTGTCCCCCTGCAGCCCATGGAGCAGATAACAGTGGAGCAGATAACCACTTGCAGCCCATGAAGGATCCCATGCCAGAGCAGGGGAATGCCCAAAGAAGGCTGTGATCCCATGGAGAACTTGTGCTGGAGCAGGCTCCTGGCAGGACCTCTGGCCCCATGGAGAGGAGCCCACTCTGGAGCAGATTTGCTGGCAGAACTCATGACGCCATGGGGGACGCACTCTACAGTCTGTTCCTGAAGGAGTGCACCCCATGGAAGGGATCCACACTGGAGCAGGTGGTGAAGAACTGCAGACTGTGGGAAGAACTCATGTCAGTGAAGTTCATGGAGGACTGTCTTCCATGGGAGGGACCCTACACGGACCAGGGGCAGAGTGTGAGGAGTCCTCCCCTGAGGAGGAAGGAGCGGTAGAGACAACGTGTGGTGAACTGACCACAACCCCCATTCCCCATCCCTCTGCGTCGTTCGTGGGGAGGAGGGAGAGAAATGGGGAGTGAAGCTGAGCCTGGGAAGAAGGGA
>VZSZ01010245.1:171599-199904 GCA_013398815.1 Ibidorhyncha struthersii | reverse complement strand
AGGTCACTTCCAACCCTGACGATTCTGTGATTCTGTGAAAACCTGGGAGAAATGCAGCTGATAGGAAAGGAGACTAGGTCTGGCTAGAATAAGTAAGAAATTGAGACTTTACTGCATACTGCATGGACTTTACTGCATAGAATATCTCATTGTGTGTAGTTCAGAAACTGCTATCTATTAGACTACAAGGTTCCCATTTGCTTCAGTCCCAGTTTTCTGGTGTTTAGTGTGTTCTGTTACAAAAAAATACTGAAATTGTTTTGTCTATACTTACATGCTTGAAGAGTTGACTTGTAAGAAATTTAATTCACTTATTTAGTTAACAATTCACTATCAAGTACTGCGGAACTACACAAGTGATAGATCGCAGAGATCAGAAGATAACAGTTTGAACACCAGTATTAGAAATATTATTAATGTATGAAGAAGCAGATAAATAAATAAAAAGGATTACTAATTTTTATGTAATACTTTAACAATTTACAAGACTTTGCAATGATACAACTGTATCCTAAAAAGTATCTTTTCATTAGAAGCATGTTCTAGTTCTTAGTTTATGCTGAATTACTTCTCCTTTTTTTTCCTTTATTGCTATGAATGTTAACCAGTCAAAAAAATATTTTCCCTGAATTTTACTCCCTATGATTACTAAAAATCCAGAATAATTTCAAAGATGTTGGTAAGTTATGAAATTAAACAGCTTCTTATATCAAGTTGTGTTGACAGCTGCTAGTACTGTTATTAATCTGCATTATTGATTGACCTGGGTAGACAGATACACAGCAAGATGTTGCTAAATCTTGGTCTGACTGAATATGTGTTTTTAAGTGTCATGTTTAACTTCTGATTTCAACTGATTCTCGTGTTGCCTGATTTAATACTTTTTTTAAATACTTATTTTAAAATGGGTGTCTGGGATAGATCACGTATCAAGAATGTAATTTATGTACTGTAGACAGTAATTGTCACACCCTTGTAACTAAAACAATTGTTGGATTTTACGTATCTGAAATTATACAAAATTCTAATTTCATATTTTACTCAGAGTTTTGTTCAGCAGTTTACTTGCAAACTACAGTAAGAATTCAATGCCAGAGTTTTTCAGTAAATTACTATAATAAGGAGTGAATAGAAAGGCCGTATCTGCATCCAATGTAATGTGCATGTCTATTCTGAATAAGGGAATCATTTAGCTGTCACTGAATAAAAGAACTAAATTCCTATGAACAAAAACTACCTCTGGCAGATTATAGTAAAAGTTCTGTAAATTTGCCAGCCATCTCCTCTGCGTTTCTCTTCTTGGAGTGTCAGATAATAAATACCTGGATTGCATTGTTAAGGTTATATTACTTGCAAAAGAATGACAACCTGAAGGGAAACCTTCCACTTTCACCTGAAGAAAAGCCCTTTGATACCTGGAAGGATCAAATGATCAGAATAAGAGAGCATATGGTATTCAGCTCTCAGTGTAATTTATAATCCTGTAAAGACTACCATTTTATAATCTATAAACGGAAAACTGACTAGATCATCAGGTCATCCCCATGTGTTTAATTTTGTTTTGCTCTTAGGGAGTAAGCCCATTACACAGCAGACTAAATGTGCACTGTTCCTATTTTCCATAAAGACAGTATTTTTATTAACTTTTAAGGATAGGAGGAGGGAGATTCTGCTAGCCTTTCCGTAAGGACAAGATAGCTCTCAGCAATCCTTACCTAAAATTGTTCCTTTCTTCCACCTATCTCAAGGTAGGTGCTGCAGGGCTCAAACTAATCATTTAAAGATTGGTCCGTATAAACACAGGCAGTTAAACAGTTAATCTTAACATTAGGGTTGGATTTAACCATGGTGTTACTCACTTATTTTTCCAGTACATTTAGTTTTCTTTCATTGTTTTTGTTTTGTAGCTTCCATGTCAAATTACATTGTTTATCAATTAATGGTATTTGTTATTGTGGGGCTTTTTAAGAGTCTATGATGTATTATTTATCATTCAGAAATACATTTGATGTTTTAGTTACAGAAAATAGGCTTATTAGCGCTGCCAAGAAAGATTTTTTTAAACCGTAGCATTTTCTGCATTCATATTTCATTTGTATTTCACCTCATACATAAGAAACAGGAATGAAAAAGGAATGGATGGTCATCTCCTTATGATTCATTCTAGTGGTTGGAAGGCACTGCTAAGATGCAGATCTCTTACCAGCTAAACTAATAAAAGTATGTGAATTGTTACGTTTAACTTTCAGGCCTCAATTTGTGGAGCAGGTATTCCTGAGGTGGTGACTAAGGGAATATCTGTCTTCACTGTGCTTCAGGCTTCCCTTCCCAGCATGAGCAATGGGAGCTGTCTTTCCCTCTTGCCCTGCGAGCTGTGTCACGCCATCCTCGCACCACCCTTCCTTCTTCTTCAGCAGAAATCTTTATTCTTCTTGACTTGTTCATCATTATATGTAGGAAAGGGGAGAAAATGCAGCAAGTCAGAGAGTGAAGAATGAAAGTTACAGCAGTGGAATTGACAGTCTTCATGTGCTTGCCACTATCAGCATTTGCGTGACTTCTGAACCTGCTGAACTTAACTACCCTAGACAAGAAAATCTGAAAGCAATTTCAGGCTTGGGAGTTCACTGGAATTCACACTTGGAGTTGAGCTGTTGCTGGATCCTGAGCTAAGGAGCTTTTTAGGATCTGGGCTTGACTATTATCCTGAATTTGACTCCCATTGTCTCAATGGACTACGCTAGGGTCCCTTGGATTTCTCCCATCCTGAACAAATACTTTAAGACAATGGTTCTTAATTTCAGTTTTCTAAAATCTACTCCTCTGATGATATCTAGCTTGATCTTCTTTCAGGTGGGTGAACTGTAAGCAGTATTTCCCTAAAATATTGTTAAAAGGCATCATGGACTAGCAGACAAGTTGCAAAAGAGTATAAATCTCTGGAAGCTGCTCAGGTAGAGAATTCCTGACTGGCTGGTAGTGCCAGTGTATAGCATGTTCTGTAGCTGGAGTGAACAAGTGTAGATCCCTGGATTGCTCTTCCTCCACTTAAGAGGAATGAAAAGTAACACTAAGGAGTCCCGCAAGGCTTCACGTGTATTACTGATACCAGAGTCCCCACTGTAATGTTTCTGCATGCTTAAATGTTACTGAGAGCTGGAATGATTTAATCTCATCCCAGCTCAACTTGCAAGACAACAGAAGNAAAGAGGAGGATGTCAGGAAAGTTCTGCATGTCTTGTCTTGGCTGATTCATTAATTTTTCTCACCTCCTTATTTCCTAGACAGGCAGCTACTAGAGTCAGTGTTCAAAGAAATGACTTGCATCCCCACAAAAAGGCAACTTTGGCAAGAATATAATCAAATATGGTAGTTAAACTAAGCAGCGTCTTGGGATAGAGAACAAACTTCATTAGTATGGCCCTGGAGTTGAGGAGGGGGGAGAGTGAAGGTCATGTTGAAGAAAATTTAATTTGGTATACTAAACTGGAAATCACCATTTTCTCATCTGTGTATGTTAGTAACATTTAAGTAGAATGAAACTTTCTGCAGGTCCAGAAAATGTAATGTGTTTTTACACTGGAAGCAGAACTTCTCATTAAGCACAGAATCTTAGTCAAGTGAATGGGAATAAAATATTCCTCTATGGCTGCAACAGAACCACATTTTAAACTCTGTACGTAGCAGACTAATTTCTCTTTTTTCCTTCCTTTCTTATCAAATCCAGCTACTGCAGCTGGATTTCAGATCTGCAGGAGCCATATACCTAGTATTTTAACACAGGTGGAAGAAAGCAGCACATTTCTTGACTCTGAATGCAATTATAGTACCAGTAATTCTAGCACTGTATGCAAGGCAGGGGAAGCTGTGTCAGAAGTAGTTGCGCCTGTTCTTCAGCAAATAACTTGGATTTAAGTTGACTAACATTAGTGATAGTTTATACCCAGTATCAGTATTTGGCAAATGTTATCTCTTTGGCTAATAGGTAAGGGAAGGCAGCAGCATTTTATGGAAAATTGCTGATTCAGTCAACTAGACCCAGGAGAGGGTGCAAGTCTGCGACCTTGAAATTGAGGGAACCACTAAAGCTACTGAGAGTCTAGAAAACTAGCAAAGAGGTTCTGAAGGCAAAGCTTAAACTGAGGTATCAGAGAATCATAGAATCATAGAATGGTTTGGGTTGGAAGGGATGTTAAAGATCATCTAGTTCCAACCTCCCTGCCTTGGGCACGGACACCTCCCACTAGTCCAGGTTACTTAACCTGGCCTTGAACACCTCCAGGGATGGGGCACGGGTAACTGAAGACCAGGACCTCCATGGTAGCAAACTTTGAAGTATTTTTACTACCACATGAAAGACCACATGGGATGAACATGAGTAAGGATAGGGGCTCAAATTCATTCGGAGCTGGGAATATTTTTTAACTAGGAGGAACCAATAATAGGAATGACATCTTCATTTTAACAGAAATAGAACCAGGCACCTGACACTTTAAAAAAGATTAGAGCTTTTTAAACTTAAGGTTGAGGGAAAGCTGAATAGTGCAGAGGAGCACAATTGGAACGAATGAAGAGGGAAGTCATAAAAAATATGCATCCCCACCTACAGGATGAAAAAGAACCTGGCAGTAGGAGATGATGAAAAACAAAGTCTCACTTAAATTGGAGGTAGAAGATTAGGAAATAAAGGAAAGTGTACATGTTTCTATAGCCTCAAAGTAAGATGGGAAAATTAAAATGCTTAGCTTTAAGGAAGCTAAGAAGCTAAATGAACCTGAATAATCATGTTGAAAACATAACAGAAGGAAAACAGTCAGTGGGTAACACCAAGTTAAAAACATACGGGAAAAAGAATAGAACCTGCAAGTGGTGCCATGCATTAACAGAAGTTTACAGTAAAGACAGATTGATAAAGCAGTTGTATCAACAACTCAGCAGTTATATCAGCATGCTCATGGACTGAAATGTGCAGTCTAAACACAGTAATAATATTAATAGTGTAAATATGATTGATAATGTTAAAGACTATATTGCCAATGACCTGACCAGGATGATTCTGATGCCTGTGACTTGCTGTAGTGGATCAGAAACACTATGAGAGGAAACTCTATTTTTTTCTTTTACCTTTTTAGTATAAATGTCATAATTAGATCCAACATTCAGACCACATTTTTAGATCACATAAGTGGCTGGTTTTAGGAGCAGCTTTTCAGGAAGCAGTCATTTCCTGACGTTATTCTGAGCAGTGCACAAGGTCTCTTTCATGTTGTTGTCAAGGAGCGTATTGTAACATTGGCCATGTTGATATTAGAGTAAATATCTGATGGGGTAATGAGAGCTGAAGAATCTTAGTCATTGTTCTTAATTTTCAAAAGGGCACTATGTAAAAAGGAAGCAGCCTGTGGAAAGGAAACAACTTTTGCATGGGACTATTTCAAAATATCGTATCACATGTTCAGGGTAAATACATATTTAAAAGATATGGCTAAACCGGTATAGCTAAAAAGCGGGACAAGATAAGTTGTTAGAAGCAGGAAGGTATTCATAAAAGCATGTTTGTTGTATCAAATGGGGTTAAAGGATCAAAATTCCAATAGGCTAAATGTAATGACACAGTAGAGGAGTCCAAGCAGTATTTAAGAACTTGAAAAACACACCATTAATATTTTTTTCAAATTGCACGTAAGGCTGCCACAGATACTCTAGGCGGAGTTTAGCAGGACTATTCAGAGACACTAAGAAATAAATTCTGATAATGTATGGTTGCACCTTTTTTTTCCAGCAAGTAACCAATTCTGATGTCAAAGTTAACCCTGTTTTGAGCAGGAAATAGGACTAGACAATCTCCAGAGCTCCCTTCCAACTTTCATGTTTTGAATTCTATGATTCTGTTCTGGGAAGACTGTTACATGATAAATCAAAGACTACCTCTCATCCCCTCATGAACAATTGAACACAGTAACACAGGTATACCATCATTCCATAACAAACTCCTGTCTTCTGTCATACTGTAGAGGACAAAAAAGCAGGTTAAGCAGTCTCCTTCTACTTTGTCTATTTATATTAGTTGAAAACCTTAACTAAGAATTTAAATTACTTATAATTTGAGTCATTTAGTTCATACCTAGCTTAATTACAAACATTTTGTTAAATGTGTGATTAAAGAAAAAGGACTCTAAAGGAATGAATCTATTTTGGCTTCTGTTTCATATGGAAAAGATTTTTCAGTCCAGGAAGAGAGAGAAAGAGATAAACCTCACAGCCAGAAGAGCCTGCAATAATTTCTGTTCTGCTATTGACTGCAGTACATTTTGTATCTTCAGTTCTCCAGGTGGACTTGCAGTCCTTTGTGTAAATACTTAAATGATCTTGACACCATTATTGGATCTCAGTCTTTCATAGGTGAAAACAGTGCCTGTACAGACTGCTCTTTTCTGTCTTGTGAAAGACTTATTTCTAAAATTTGTAATAGTAATGAGAGCTCCATGAGGTCTAGCCAGTAGCCTTGTGCATGAGACACTCATTTGGATGTGGGTGGCTCGCCCATGTCATCATCAAATGACTTCTACATCAGTTATTCTAAGCACTTTGTGTTCTTGAAAAGATTTTTGTTGTCTACTAAGACAGAGTAACATATATATTGGAAATCTCAGGAAAGTAAATAATTATGAGATGTAAAATTTTTTTTCCACATTACAGTACTCAAGGTAGCTCAAGGAAACTTAGCTGTCACGGTGACTGAATTTCAGAGGGGGGGGTAATTTTTTCTTTCTTTTAATGCATTTTAAAGCATTTTACATGAAAGACCTGGGATTTCTCATATCAGAAACTAGCTACTTCTTAAAATGTTAGTAAGGCATGCGAAAAATAGAAATAAATTACAAAAAAAAAGGTCTAGTATTTTTGCTTGGCCTTTTGATTCTGAAGGAAGTATCATGAAAAGACTTCTCTGATCTGATTAATGTTTTGAGAGTTTGTGAAAGGAGGAAAAATAAATCAAGTTGAAAGACTGAAACCCAAGTTTTAAAAACATTTTTACTGTAAATGAGAGTCAAAATACATAGATATTAGACAAATAACCATTTTTAATACAGCACTTCATCCTCTGCTGTCAGTGACTACCTTTCAGCTATTGCAGTGGTACTTAAAATATACAAAGCTGTTAACTGTGACAATGTCATAGTTATTATGTAAATTTGCACTGCGGGGTGTGCAAACAGTTAACTAGGCCATATGAATTTCTTTGCTGGTTTCCACAAATTACGCTGCAGGAATCCAGCCCTTTTTAGCTGATGACACTAGTTTACAGTTCAAACTGTAATATACTGTATAATACACAAATCTCAGCAAAGCAAGGTTGGGCAAGATTAAATACAATATGTTGGAACGAGGGAGGGTTGAAAGGAATTAGAAAATTTTAATCCCGTCGTGAGGGTTTGGCCTTTCCCTGACTTTCTTATTTTGTCTTGAAAGCTTTTCCGTATGGATTCCAAAAATTTCCCTCCTCTTCTATTTTTTGTTTCTTTGAGCAACAGGTTTGCCTCAACAGTTTTTCCTTTGTCAGGAAGGTACTCCAGCTGCACCTTTTTCCTGCTTCTGTCCTCCACAAAGACAAAAGTGTGTATGCCTGAATGTCACCAAAGTGTGAAGTCTTAATGTACTTCTGATGTTCATACTGTATAATAATACGTATCTAGCCCAATACATTATGTAAAAACAACATTATTGAACATAATGTTCCATGAAGATACTGTATGCAGATTATAAAAGTAGTTCTCACTTGCCTGAGTTGACAGGTTGTTTTATGTCAGTTTACAGCTTGTTTATAATGGCATAAGGATTCAGTTTAAATGATTAAAATGCTCGTTTTACTGAATTGTTTTAGTTTAGCACTATCAGCTCTTTCATCCCCATACATACTGTGAATTTTCTTGCATGCAAATGAATATACTTCATGTAAAGAGAATAGAAGCACTGACGACTGAAGTTCCCTTTCAAAAGAATGTGTACAGTATGAGCATCAGTGGTGCAGATATCTTCATGAAACCTCACCCGTTCATCTTAACTCTGACTTGAAAAGGTTCTCTTGAGTGCTAAGCTTTTTGTGTCTTTGCTGAAAATCCCAACGCAGTTGGAAACAGTTCAAAAATATAAAATGCTAGTAATTACATAATTATTACTGGAATTATAGTTGCTTATTAGTATTAAACAACTAAATAATTTTCTATTTAAATTATGTTTTCTAGTAGTTTGTTATTAGTTGCTTTATGACAACATGACAAAGTACTTGAGTAATACAGTTTTGAGCTGTGTATTAAGGAAAATTTTATTTATGTTCAAGAAGATAACAGCTATTTATGAATAAAAACAGTTAAAACATTTTTACAATTGAAATAAACTGAGATTTCTTATTGTAACGGAAATAGTGTTCTGTTTTCTGTAATTCCTACAGATAAATAATTCCTGAAAATAATACAATTAACAAGCTTCTACTCAGGCTTGCTTTCCCGAGCAGGCTTACTGATAAGTTTGCAGATTCCTTCTTCAGAACACAGCTGTCTTAATTGAATATTCTAGAACTCTCAGAATAGATTTTTGAACTTGATACCCAAACTAACCTAAATCCAACATTAACATTATTGATGGACAGTTTTTCAATATCTAGGTGTTAATATTAAAATCTCCTGAACCTCTGAATCCTTCAAATCACAGAGGCCAGTCTCCAAGTCTTGCATGGAAAAAGGTGGAATAGATCCAAGGAAATGTTCTGTCGTGGCTGTGTATTTTTAGAGGGCAGCTTTAGTAACACAACGTAAAGCTGTATGTAAAATACATACAGCTCTTTTATTGGCAGCTTATATGTGTATTCCTATAAGCATGAGTTTCATGAATTATGTGCAACACAAGTGACCCCTGAACACGTGAGAAAATCTCATGTGGTCAAAATATCTGCAGTGTACAAGTAATTCACAAGTTATTTCTATCATTTAAAATCTATAACAAATCTTTTGGCAGCTAATTAGTGTTTTAAATCAGCAAATTGTCAATAAGTAATTGGATAAAAGTGGATCCCAGTAAAACAGATGATAACTGGAAAATACTTTTAAATAGAAAACTACCATGGTAGAGCTTGATCGCAGGAATTACGGCCACATACACAAAAGGCTGTAAGGAATATGTAGGTAGTTGACCTTAATCCTATTTTATTTCTGATTGTGTGGGCCCTGGATTAGGAACACCAAGAAATTCCGCTTCCAATTACATAGATTTTTTTATTATTATGGTACTGCTGACATGATCCAAATAATACATGTTTTCATGGCCCATTTGAATGATGTCAGAATTTTCATTCTGAAACTAAATTGCCATTTTATCTGCACTATAGTTTGCCAGGACCTTTCTTACTCTCTGTAGTATGTCACTGTGTGCTGCCTCCTTGTAGAAGAATATAAAGAGAACAGTTGCAGAAGGCATTGTTCAGTGTGCAAACTTCTTGCTTCTCCAGCTAACTTGAGTACGCCCAGGTGTGTAAGTAACCACTTCCTTCTTGGTGTCTGTTTAGTATGCTCCTGCACAACCAACTCAACAGTGTCATGGTTATTCCATTTACAAGTTACATTTTTCATCATCGTACTAAAGATCTGTTGTTTTCCTTCTAAGAGTCTCTCTTGAATCCTGGCAGACTTCACCAGCCAACTATGAGCTCTGCCTGTCTAAGGCTTTCCTTTCAGCCCAGCTACCTAAAACAGCCCAAACCTATAAAAGAATTTCCCTCCAACTCTTCCAGACAGGTCTGAGATTATTCTCCTATATGATTTCAGCTCGTGAACATGTAAGTCAGTAATACAAGTTGATTCTACCAGAAGAAACAGACCAGCAGTATCAATTCTTAAAGAATTTCCCCTCTAATTACTTGGTACTGGGCCACTAATTCTCTTAAAAGTCTTGAAATATTATATTAAGTAGAAAAGTTTAATCCTTTCAAAGGAGTCAGTTGTCTGGGCCAGCATTACCCATTTGCTAGGACCAAAGCAATTTTTGGCAGTATTAATAATGCTCAGGAACAACAGAACTGTTTTCTGTCAGGAAAGAATAATTTGTGCAGGGAATAACACTGCACTGGGAGAGGTCCCCTGTGGAATTTCTGAAGGACTGAAAACAATCACAAAACTCATAGGCTTTTTGCTGAAATGCATAATGGATTTTGCCCTCGCCTCATTAAACACCAGTACATAATACGTTATGTATAAAACCCACAACTCACACAATAAACATTTTACAACAGGTTAAAAATGGAACACAGGAGAACAGGAATCAAAAGAATCCTGTCGTCTTGTTAAATTACATGCTTCTGGAAGTCATTCCGGTTGGAATTAATTTGACCAAATGCTTATGTCTAAAACATGTAGGTATAAACGTACGAAAAAGTCATCCCAGGCTCTCTTTATTTCTCTTTTTATGGAGAGAAGTTAAACACATTTAAGGTGCCGTTCATTGGATGTCTAAAGTATGCATCTGAAATAAGTCAAATAAGTAATTCCCAGCAGGGGTAGGTTTATCTCTATTGACCAAAAAGGGAGTCCAGGTTGACCGGCTCAGATATTGAAGGCTAAATTTTTGGTATCTAACATTGCGAGATGAATCCCAACCTCAGAGACCACTGTGATGAGGCTGACATAAAAATGTGAAGATCTGGGAATTAATTTACTCTATCAAATGGTGTTTCTGCTGCAAAATTTACCTTGAAGATGTAGCAGGCAGCAACACAAGGAAAAGGCAAAGTTGAGATACTGCAGTCAGAGATTTCTCGCCGAAGGCTCGGCTTACTTCATGAGACTGTGCAGTTTCTGAAGAATGGTCCATTTTCCCACAGCCCTATTGAATTAACCTATTAAGTGTTCTTAGAAGAGGATTTTGTCTCCTTAAAAAAAAAAAAAAAAAAAAAAGCAGTGTCCTGTGAATGGGGCTTCTGTTACTACAGAGATTTCTGTAGCTGTCATCTAATTTCTTGTTATGCTGACACTTAGCAAGTGTGTGTAATGAAGAAACAGTAAGAAACTCAGAGGATTCCCTACTTTAGGTTATTAGATACTTTTACTATACCTGAGCAAGAATTGCACGGGTTATTTCTGAAAGTTTATCTGTTGGTGTCACCAGATAACACTTACTGCATCCTGTCCCATAAGTTACAGTGTTCAGGAGAAATCCATGTGAAAGTATGGGTAAAGGTTTTTCTAAGCATTTTGTGAAGCCCATTTTATGTATAAACGTCCCAGTTCGTCTTACTTGGCAGAGCATGGTAAAGTAGGTTTAAGATAAAGGGCAACTTCTATGAGTGATATGGTTTGTTATACAATTAGTGGGAAAACAGAAAAAAAAATAGTAGCAATTCTTACATAAACTGTGTCCTATAATCAGTACTAGGTGCTTGAGTAATACATGGAACTGAAAAATAGAATCTGACAGCTTTAAACATAGTTCACGTGGTGAATATTAAGTACCATCTTGTAAATCTACAATGTTTTGCAGTAATATTAAGCCAAGTTATTTCAGAATCTAAGATTCTCCACTAATAAATCATTATAGTATTTTCAGCAGATGAAAATATTTATAAACGCAGTATCACGAGCAACTGAGACTGGTAGCAGCAACAAGGTAATTAGAATATTGTCCCATAGTGGCTGTAGCACAGTTATATTATGAACTGCTGATGATCAGGTCTCATTATTTAATATAAATAAACAACAAATTACAAGATTTTTTAATAGAAGTGCAGAAATAACATGAATACTGTGTATATACATAGGGATAGTGCATGAACTTCAGTTCAGTTGTAAACTTACATTGTGTTCTCTGTCTTGTAGTTTGATAGGAAGCTACAGGAACAAAAAATGACGTATTTCTAAAAATGAGGGTTAGAACTGAGAGCCACAAGGTTGTTACAGGCACAGGGTGGCTCTGCAGGAGACTTGAAAAGAGCTTCTTTAATGACTGGGAGTAATTCAGCAGCTGGGTAAAGAAGTAATTTAATCACGTTTTGAAAGTTGTGTGTGCAGAGCACAGTGATCTCATTCCCAGGAGTAAATTCAGAATTGAGAGGAGATCTTGTGTGAAACCTATCTGAAAGCACTCTCATTTGGGAACATTATATTGTAGTTTTTGGAGGTAAGATGCCTGTGGATATACCTGGCTCATAGGAAGTACTTGAACTTCCAATACCTTTTTTTTTTTTGACGTCCATGGTTGGGTTGGGAGTATTTGTTTTGTATCAGTGGAAATGATACAGATGTTGCCCACTTTTCTTCTGGATAAGCACTTCAGGTGCTGAGATTTTATTCTCTTGGCTGAAATCGTAATCTTTAACAAATCGTGTGAATTGTTGATGGTCTCTGTGCTGTAAAGGTGAAAGTGAATATCCTCATGTTTTAAGGAAGTGCAGTCTGGTAAGATTTCTTTAAGGTCAAAGAATGCTTCTTTAAGAACTATAATATAAAGTGAAAGAAGTTGTTTAAACGCAGTAAGTAATGTTTTTATTGCTAGTATCTCTTTAAATATGACTAGCTGATAAAATGAGAAATCATTATTTCCTTTACGCTGTTAAGAACCATTTCATTTCTTTATATACAGATTCTGAAGCTTAACATGTTTTGGCATTCCAGCGATACACACTTAAGTTTTGCAACACAGAGAATGTATTTTATTACTAAATTGAGGAAATAATATGTAGAAGTGTTTTTAAACCTGTACTTACAAGGTACCATTATCACTTTAAACTATTTTTACAGTAAAATAATACTGTTCTGTGAGACGCAGACTATGATATGATCCTATGAAATATTTTGTGATGACAGAATTAGAATATTATGAAAAGTGGGAGGAAAGTGTTGCCATAAACAAAATAAATTTAAGCCTCCTGAAAATGGCAATTGATGCAGTTGGTGTTTTAAAACATCACATGGTGTGTACCAAAAAGGAAGACATAAGTATAATTTGGATGGGACATGATGAAAACGTTTTCCAGGTAAAACTTCAGAAGAGTTTCTAGTTTGTAGTAACTTGCTATTACAGTTATATCTTCATCTTTTCCTTGGGTTTTTATGTAAATATTTTTAATTTAACTCAAAACAACTAAGCAGTCCTTTTTTTTCTCTTACATAGCAAATGGTACGTGAACAATACACTACAACAACACCAGGCACTAGCCTAGAGAGGCCGAAGAATGAATACGTCTACAAAATTGGAATTTATGGCTGGAGAAAGCGTTGCCTCTACCTGTTTGTTCTCCTCCTGCTTATCATCCTAGTTGTGAATTTTTCTTTGACAATTTGGATTCTTAAAGTGATGTGGTTTTCTCCAGTAAGTGTCTTCTTTAATTTTCCATTCTCTTCCCTGTCTCACCACTCCACTTATTTCACATGTACATCAGCTTCTCTGTATGTAATAGATGTTTCTTTTTCTCAACTATAATTTGTACTTTGGTTGAAAGCATGTAAGAAATATCTATCTTGGAACGTACTTACTGATCTGTAATTCCTGTATTGGTAATAATCTTTAAAATACTGCAGTTGATGATACCTTACATTGAAGTGAATTCCAGCCATTCTAAGAGAATATATTTTAGCATTGTCTCATAGTCTCTATTTACTTTATATTTTATAAATGTGTTTGCTGTAATTTTATCTCGTACAGAATTCCTTAGTGTTAAAATATTGCTGACAGCTGCTGTTTTTTCTTAGCTTTCTTCTGTTTATCAGCATCTAAAATTTAACAATTTATTTGCCCAATTAATTACAGCTCAGAGGTAATTATTACTACTTCGTGCTTGAGGCTAAGCAGCTATATTATTCGGGAATAAATTTAATAACTTCCCACTGCCATATGTATTTTAATATTTAGAATGTAATTTTGCACGGAGTATATTAAAAGATAACTTTCAGAAGTCTGCAAGATGTGGCTTCAGTCAGAGTACAATGAAATGCATCAGTGAATATTGAAGCTAAGCTAATTTGTTCCCAATGCGCAGTTGTGATACACAGATGATTTCAATAGACTTGTTACAAGAAAAACAATAATGGTAAATTCCTACAGCTCTGCCTCTGCTACCAAAGAAAGTGTTGTATTAAAGTTCCCATTATCTATTGTTGTTATGCCTCTGTCACTAAACGGAGGGCATTTTATCTTCACAGAAGCATTTCTATACCCTACTTTCTCTTACTATAAAGGAAGTAGGTTAATTTTAAGTGCTACTTACTAATATAGTTACTACTGCTTGAACTCCCACAAGTTTCTTCCTCCACATAAGTTCTTTTCAGCACTGTTACTGTCATACAGATTACAATGCAGAACATCTTAGATCATATATAATTTTTCTGTTATGCAGTTCACATGGAGGATGTGCACTTAGTGACTGCACATCATGAATCACAGAGAACATGAATAACTGAAATTTTTTTCTGCATGGCTCAGATTTATATTTTCTAAGGAATTTTAAAAATTATTTTCTGTTGATTTGCTTTCACTGTATGAAACTGAGTATTTCTTTTCCAGTATCAGTCAGGGCTAAATAAATAGCATCACAGAAACTCCACTTCTCGAAACTTCACTTCTAGAAACTCCTATCTCCTACTAGTTATCTCTGAGGAAGGCACCATACATTAAAATGTTATCCCTGTTAACAATATTAGAATATTAATAGCTAATAAAATTGGATAAGTAGGATATACATGAATCAAACAATTTCCTAAAAAGCAAATACTTGTCAAGCTTGGAACTCAAGAACCCTAAAAATCTATTTCTGAGAATGTATTTTTACCTCTCCTTTTCAAACACTAACCAAAAACTTGGAGGCATAAATGCTTAATTCCATCAGGAACAGGATTTAATGCTAGTGTTGGTAATTTCTATGACTGTTACCCTTATTCTTTACAAACAGTATTTCCTTAGACCCAGGAAAGGACCGTGATGCTTCAATGATAGTTGCAGACTTTGAGCATGCAATTAAACCCTATACTCTTTCTTAGAGTTTTCTTAGAGGCTAGCAGTGCTTCTCTGGATGGTGTCTCTGGTATCTTCAGGGTCACTTCTTGTCTTGACAGATAGACTCTATTAAAACAGTACCCAACAAAAAAAGTTCTTTGTTCTTAATGACCTCACACATACTTTTGCTGAGGACTGTAACATACACACATACTTTGCACAAATGTTTTTATAGTTGATATTTAGCTGCAATATAGATATTTCCCTAAAATTCTTTTTCTGTAAAGCATCCTTAAAGCTTTCATTAAATAATAACTTGCAGCATACAAAAATCACATGCTATGTCTATCCATGGATCCAGATTAAAATAATAACGAAACTATGAACAGAGCTTCAGAAAACTCTAGCATAGAATTAATCCATGCACACATCTTCTGTCTCAACCCAAAAAAAAACAGACAGTGTGATAAATACTAGCAAACAAGCTAAGCTGATAAAGGAGAACATGAACCAGACACAGACATGCTGCAAGATGAATAGATTTTAATCTCCTTGTAGAAATTTGGAAGGATGATGAAAGACAGAGACTTTTCTAACCTCCATTATTTGAGAGGCCTTCAGTATTAAATGAACATGACTTAGCTGAATGCAATTTCATTTATTTCATTTCATAAAATCTAGACTAAAAGGGAACAACCGGAACAGAGAATGTATTCCTTTTCTCATACTGCCCCAATTATATAACATAGGAGCACTCCCAAGTTGTCCAGATTGATTCGCAGGTATCAGATATGTCTCATTCTTTTTTTCTGTTTCAGTCCTGGAGTTCAGAGGGACAGGATCTCATGTTTTTCCTGTGTCAGGCTTCCTGTGTCAGGAAAGCCAAGGCTTAGCTTTAGTTAAGACTTACAAAGGCAACGAGATGGGCTGCATCCGTGGATGCAGAGAGAACTGTCTGAGTCTCTTGCAAAGGTGCCCTCTGCCATGTTTGAAAGGTTATGGAGATTGGGGAGATCCTCAGTTACTGGGGGGACACAAGTGTTGCACTTGTCTTCAGAAAAAGAGGCCAAAAGGACAGTCTGGTGAATTATGGGCTGCCCAGCCTCACTTCAGTCCCTGGGAAAATGTTGGAACGGGTCCTCTTGGAAGACATTTCAAGGCCCTTGATGGAGAATAAAGTAATGGGGAACAGTCAGTATGGATTTATCAAAGGTGAATGATGCCTCACCAACATGATTGCCTTCTGTGATAAAATGTCTGGATTTATAGATAACGGGAGGGCACAGGATGTCATTTACCTTGACTTTAGCAAGGCCACAATATTCTTGTACCCTACTTAGGACATTACAGCCATGAAGGGTGGACAACTAGACAAGGAAAAAAAGTGGCTGTATGATCAGGCTCAGAAGGTAGTTATTGATGTGTTATGTCCTACACGGAGGCAAGTAATAAGTGTTGTCTTGGGGCTGGTCCTTGTTAACAACTTTATCAATGACTTAGAAGAGGTGACAGAATGTTTGCTCACTAAGTTTGCAGATGATATCAATTTGGGCGTTCCATTCAATACTTCCAAGGCTTGGGCTAATGCTTAGAGGAGGCTAGAGGGGCTGGAGGAGTGGTCCAACTGTATTTGAAGGACAAATGCAAATCCTGCTCCTGGAAAGGAACAGCCCCTGGCACCAGCACAGACTGGGCTTGCCTGGCTGGGAGCAGCTCTCTGGGCAAGGCCCTGGGGGTTGGGGGGCAGCATGAGACAGCAGTGACCCTGGCAGCAATGAAGGCCAAGAACTTCCTGGGCTGCGTGAACAGAGGCAGAGACCACGGGAAGGGATTATCTCCCTTTACACAGCACTCATTAGACACGCATATAACAGAGCCTGCAGTTTTGAGCCTCCCAACAGGGGTTAGATATTGACAAACTTTAGTATAGCTTTTGTTTTTAAGAAGTTTTGTCTTGTGGTTGGCCATTAGATGTTGCCAAGACAGAATCTCTTTTTTTCTATAAATAATATTACACGAGAGATTTCCTCTGAAAAACTCGTTATTAATCTTTCTTATGCCTCTGACAAAGAGAAGAAAAATGCTTCGCAGTAAAAAATACATTAGTTTCCTCTTTTACCTTGTTGTCTTAATTGATTAAAATGACTGTATTTAAAATGGTCCACTGACTCTTAGCTTGTAACATTTCAATTTCAAGGCCATCAGTTATACTAGACTAGATGCTATCATATGAGATAAAAATTCATCCTCCTAGACACTATCAGATCCTAAAATATTTAAGTAGAAAAACAGTGAATATATTGAATGCAAGAATACTCCTTGCCCTCTTTGTTCTTTTCCAGATCCTTATTGTGGTGTAGACTATAGAATTAGGCATTTCTCAGTCTTTCTAATTGAGACTGTTTTGATTTCTGTGGAATAACTGATTTTTTATTGGGCTGGAGGTAGCACGTGCTTTAGCTGTCAGATGATTACAGCACTCACCTTGGAGACAGAAGCTTCTGTTATAGCTTCTGCATCAATTACTGTTTAATGAATTTATATGAAGTAGAACAAACTAGAAGAGAGAGTAAAAGATTCCCAACATCAAGTGTATGATAATCTGTTGGTTGGAGCACGTATCTCTGGGAGAAGATACGAGATCAGATTTTCCCAGGGAAAGGGAATTTTAATCTGGGAGTGCAACAACCCAGTTGAGTCCTGCAGCCAGTTGTTCTTAGGTAAAACGACATCAACACCTCTTCGCATGGCCACTCTTTATCCTTGTAGACTTTATTTATCAGATGGTCACTTACGAAATTTTGTGTTCACGTCCAATGGTCATCAGATAATTTAACTGCACTTGGACAAGTGAGGAGGCTTTTTGAGAATCTAGATTGTGGAATTAGATTCTTAAATTATTTAAGTATCTCCCATGCTAATTACCCAACATACAAATTCCAGTTGCCCAACATACAAATTCCATATTGACATGACTGTGGAAGGCTACATGACTGCAGACCAATTTGGAAAAGTTGGACAGTGTTCAGCTAATCCGTATGACAATATTTTATACAACACTAAGCATCTGAAAGCTTTATAGAGATGAGCTGCTCAGTAGGAGGCATTAACGAGGTATTTCACTTCTCAGTTTGTTGCATAACTGATACGATTTCACAACTATAATGTTTTGCTTGCATTGCTGCGGACTAGTGATTTCTGAGGGTTTTGTTGGTTTGGTTTTGGGGTTGTTTTTTTTTTTTGCATTTTTACTTTTCCATTATCTTTATATTCCTTAGAGAATACTAAGTTCATGAGACTGATTTCACATTTTGTCCTGAATATAACAGTCTTCAGCTGTCCTATCTTTCTGTCACATAGAGAATTAGTACTCACATCCTCAGAACTTCACCCATAATACTGATCCATTATGTCTACACTATAATCATTGAAGACTTGGACCAAAACTTTTAGGTCACTATTGAATTTCGTAGGTTGTCATGGTAGTACTCTAAAACTCACGTGTGAAAAGTGCACCTCATCAGATGATTACCATTTCTGATGCAACAGGAAATCTTGTTCAGAAACCCCACATTAATTCGATTATGATATCATTCAGGTTATGCTACATTATTGTAACACCAGGAACAGTCATGTACCCAAGATTATTCTTAACTTTTTTAGCCTCTGATGGAGAAACCCGTGTTTGCATGGGTTTTCATGGATACCACAGCTATCGCGGTCTTCTGGAATACGAAAAATCAAGGCAATTGTACTGTTTCATGTTGATAAGGCCAGACAGTCATGAAACAGGAGTGTTTCCCAGGATAACTAGGTACCTTTCCCCATTCTGGAGTTCGGCATGAAGGTTTTTCTCTGACAAAAAATGTTAAGCACAGTGTGAGTAAGAGGCAGGTAGGTCTTTATAGTTTTAGATTCACTGTCAGTCAAACATGATTTAAACCTGCGCTGAATCCCATGTTCTCCTGCCATCCATGTTAAACCTTACTTGGGTTTGAGTCACTAACAAGAGGAAAGTCAAACCCTAATACTAAGCCTTAGAACAACCTGTGGATCCCCTTAGCATGACAGGAATGAACTTGGTATATGGAGGGCCAAGCACACAGTGTCCAGTCCATCAATGCGTAGTCTAAGCATGGTTCTTCCAAAGACCAGGACAATGTTTAGCCTGCTCTCATGCCTGCACTTCAGCTGGACATAAAGACATAGGCAATGAGAATTGGGAAGGTCTCTGCATATTTAGGCTAGAAAGTGGTCTTTACTTCCAGTTTCTCTTTTATGCACAGGTATTTTTGGCACTGAAATAAATAGGACAATTGCTACAGTTGGGCAAGCAAATGCAAGGTTTTCCAAATACTTCTAACAGGTATTTTCTTCTTTTGGCTTGCTTATAATTAGTGAGTGCTATACCCGCATACCTGTTTCCAGAAACTTTTATTGCAGACGTACCACTCTTGCTAAACTTCTTGGGTTCTCATGGGCAATTAATAACTAATATGGGCAAAGTATTAAAAACTATTTTTTTATTACTTTCCAAAGTTTTCCATAAGGCAATACCAATTCATTTATATTTAATTGTACACGAAAATGTGGAAAAGCTAACTATAGTCTTATAACCAATGGCTATGTATAGACATTAGTTGGCTGATAATTATACCGGTCTAGATCTATAAATATTATGTGCATTTTATAATGAAATATTTACATAATCAACTATGTAAGCACTTGAAAAATTCAGGCACCAAAGATGTAGGGGCTCACTTAAGGAACTATGGAAAATATAAAACTAGGAATGTGATGAATTAAGAAAGCAAATTTTTAACTGAAAATCAAGTAATACTTTCTGACAGTGAGACTTACTAGACTCTGTAATAGCATGCCTTATTAAATTGGAGATGTTCAGTCATTTAGAACATTTAAAACTAGACTAGACAGCAATGAAAATGTGTGGTAAAGAACCCTCCTTCACGGCAAGAGTTCTCCTTCACTCCAAAGACATACACTAATGAACTTGTACAGCCTTTCCATGTGTTTTATCATTAACAGTGTGTGCTCCATGGAATTAGTTGCCATTTTGAGGATGTTACATTTTTAAATACTCAAATGAAATAAATATTTATTTAATTACTCACATACTCTCATCCTAAATTTTATTAAAATATTTTCATGTCAGAACACCAATATTCCATAGTTTCTACTCTGAATAATCCTGAACAACTGTGATTTGCTATTTTTCCATTAAGTTAAAAATAATTTGCCTCCAACCAGGCCACAGTTATTCCCATTGTCTCTATCAGACAGTGAATATTTAAATATTTTATGCAAAGAGTAATAGCTGAAAAGAAAGATGCTGAGATATTTATTGGAGAAAATCTGTTATCAAAGTCAGACTTGTCAGTAGTGTGATATATATGTACATATATATAAAATTATTTTATTAAAGTATTTGATTAATCTGAATTATAGGATGAATCAAATCGTGTATGTAGAAGAGTGTGGAGCACTCATTTAAATGAAAAAAAAGATCCAAGGTTACTGTTGTTGGAAGAACACATATTGATAAAGAGTTTTTAAATGTCTGAGTACAGTGAGATTATAGTGTACACACAAGTTTAAGAACTGTGGACAGGTGAGATCATAGGGCTTGACTGCAGCTCCTGAGTCTGCTTTGTTAGTTTTAATTTGAATGGGGAAGCTTGAATGAAGCTGCTCTTCTGCCAAAGGAAAATCAGATGTTCTGGTCTTGTGATGTGACTACTGCCTTCTTTTCTGAGCCCTGACACAACCAGTAACTTTTCAATATTCAACTGCACATTTTTGTGGGGTTTTGGCATGTATTTTTGCTCCCAGGATCAAGGAGAGCTGTTGTAATGTAGGAAATAGGAATGATGAGTGATAGCCCTGGTGAAATTTACAACTTGTGTAGCCCAAGAGTGACCTGAAAAAGGTCTCTGTCCATGAAACTTAGCCTATTGTTTCTAGTGCTATCACCTGACTTCATAAAAGAAGTTAAATCTCCCTAAAGACTTTTTATATACCTTTAGACCATCATATACTCAACAACACTATTACCGAGATTCACATAGTCAGTGAAAATTTACTGTAGCATTTCTTAAAATAGCATAACTTCACACGGAGTGGTTGAGGTTGAGGACACTGATGAAAACAAATGGCATTGCCAAAATGTGGGACCCCAGGACTACCCAGTGCCTCGATCCAAGTGCACACCCTGATGGCATCTTGTCTGCATGTGAGGTCCACCCCTGAACCCAGGTGCCCAGATGCTTATAGGATTGATGCCTGCAGGCTCTCTCCTGCTCAAAATCCACTTTTCCAAAGGGGTGCTGACATGGATGATGGGGGACACACTGTGGTGTGCACCTACTCTGCAAATGAGTACCCAGAGTCAAGCCCAGCCTACTGAAATAACCACAACATGGAGAAATTGAACAACTTGGGTTTAATTCCCATTTCTCTGTTCCGTATACAAATAGTTGCATATACATTCATACATGAAATCCAGCCATCTGATCGAAAACATTCACTGTGCAGAGTTCCTCAACTACCATTTTTCCATGTAGGACTCTTAGGACTTGGTTTTGAGACTGACACTAAAATGACCTGACCCTGTCAAGCTCCGGTAGGAATCAGTGAGACAGAAAAGTAACCGTTGTTCTCAAATGATGGCTCCCTAAGACATACATTGTTTACATCATTCGTGTGTCATGTTCCAGTTCATGTATTGTCTGTTGTGTTAGTACTCGAAGCTAATAAATGCCTTTTGTGTGCTTCTGCAATGTCTAGCACAACAGGGCTTCCATCCAGACTGGGACAAGAAAGGACCTGGGGGTGTTGGTCGACAGCCGGCTGAATATGAGCCAGCAGTGTGGCCAAGAAGGCCAGTGGTATCCTGGCCTATATCAGGAATAGTGTGGCCAGCAGCACTAGGGAAGTGATGGTTCCCTGTACTCAGCACTGGTGAGGCCGCACCTCAAATACTGTGTTCAGTTTTGGGCCCCTCACTACAAGAAATACGTTGAGGTGCTGGAGCGTGTCCAGAGAAGGGCAACAAAGCTGGTGAGAGGTCTGGAGAACAAGTCTTATGAGGAGCGGCTGAGGGAACTGGGGGAGAAGAGGAGGCTGAGGGGAGACCTTATCGCTCTCTACAACCTTCTGAAAGGAGGTTGTAGTGAGGTGGGGGTCGATCTCTTGTCCCAAGTAACAAGCGGTAGGACAAGATGAAATGGCCTCAAGTTAGGCCAGGGGAGGTTTAGGATGGATATTAGGAAAAATTTCTTCACAGAAAAGGTTGTTAGGCATTGGAATAGGCTGCCCAGGGAAGTGGTGGAATCACCGTCCCTGGAGGTATTTAAAAGACGGGTAGACGTGGTGCTGAGGGACATGGTTTGGTGGTGGCGTTGGCAATGTTAGGTTGATGGCTGGACTTGATGATCTTAAAGGTCCCTTCCAACCTAGAAGAACCTAGAATTCTATGATTCTAAGATTAGGAAAGGACAATAAATACTATAAACATTATGTAACAAGCAGTTTCCCATTAAACAGATTCAACCTTTGATAAGATTAATCCAAGCTTAAAGGTCCATTCTCCTAAGATGTAGAGATCTGGCTGCTGAACAGTTTTAGGAGTATTAATATGAATTATACTTTTGGAGTTCTGTTGTTTTATTGATTGTTTCTTACCCGACACAGAAACTCTGTTTCCATATAGGCTTTTCTTAGAGGACCAGTATGTAGAAGACAGGCAGAATCAGAATGGAATGTATCGTTCTTCAGAAGAATCATACAATAAATAGCCTCTGTCTAAGCTGTACACCATTTTTGTTTCAGTTGGTGTGAACTAACAAGAAATTGAATGGTTTCTATGATCTTTTACAGGTCTTTGAAGACTTTCAGATATATAATGAATATCTTACTAATAGCCTTACTACTGTTTTTACAAATCCCTGAGCCTGTGAATTCTAGAAGCACATGACCACTCTTATGATTTTTTCCATTCCTTTTTATCTAGCATGTGTTTTCCCATTGTTAGTCCTTCACTTTAATGCAACATTTCTTTGTCCTTTTTTCATCTCGCATTTTCATCATCTTGACTATTTAGACAGCAAATTCTGTCAGGGTGGAGATGCTTGTGACTGTGTGCTTAGTGCATAGAGCACTGAGACCATAAGATGAAACGTTCCCCAGTACAAATGATAGGATTTACAATATTGAATCAATACATAGTCTGTGTAATCATATACACCATGCAAATATCCCCAGTTCCTCGGAGTAATCCAAGAAATAAACATCATGCACTGTTGTTCAGCAGAAAATCCATTCGACAACCTTTGCAAGTCAAAGGAAAAGATTTAATTCAATTACTTTTTCTAAATTGCATGATTATAAATGTTAATACAGTAAAATTAATTACTCAACTTAAAAAAACTCAGTTCCTGAAGAAATGTATGTAACAGTGGGGTAGCAGTGTATTTTTCTAATCTTGAGTAAATCAGTCACAGAAGATATAATGCCAGATGCAATGGTATTTTTATTAGCAGAGTATTATCCAGCTTTTAAATGTCTGTGCAGTGCAGAACCAGAGACAGAATTGGGTCCTTGCCGAACAAGAGAACAAAGCTGGAACTGAAGCTGTTTTGAGAAGCTATTTTTTCCTTTGGAGTAATACCTGTTGTAACTAATATCTTTCTTTATTTAAAGATGTCTGTTATTCTATACATTGGGACTAAGTAGACCTGAAAATATCTTGAAAGTATGCCTCTTAAATATGAATCCTATTTTATGAAAGAAATCTCGTCAAAACTAAGCAAATGTCAATGGTATGATGAATTTGCATCTTTCATAGCCATTTCCTTACAAACCTGTTGAGTTCAAAGTGGCCATCTACTTTTCTAGATCATGGAATATTACCTACCCACTTTCTAGCCATATTCGCAAGGGGCGTTTTAGGCCATATCCAGCCCTACGCCAGGTGAGACTAAATTCTGTACCAGGAGTGCTTGCTGTTGCTAAGGGCTCTGCTTTGGACAATATCTTCTACAGAAAAGACTCCACTGTCATCTAAGAAGAGGACTTGGATAACCTTCTGTGTCTGAGCCCAGGAAATTGAGTCCTTGCAACAGAAAATGAGACGAGGCATCAGTAATGTTATTATACCAAGCACGTACTTAGCTCCAAAATAGATATTGTAAGTCAAACAGAGAGTTTCATCAGATTCATTACCAACCCTGTTTTGCTGATTGCTCTTTAACAATCTCTACCCACAGCCCCATTATCTCAATGAAACAGTACGCTCTTGTTTGCAAAGCAAGTTCTCTAAATAGTAATTGCTGCAAGAAGTACTGCAGCGAAAGCTGGATCTATAAAGCCATTAATTGAACTCGCTTTGGGGCACAACAAATGATGTCTTGGTCTGAATGTGCCAAGGTCTTTCCCTGGGCTGGCGTCAAAGTAGGATATTAGTATCGTATAAGTAAGAGAGGGTCTTTCCTGGATGGAAATGCTGCGTCCTGTCTACTCTGAAGTTAGTGTCATTATTGGTTAATGCAACTACAATATGTGTGGACTTTTCATGTTTGGAAAATTTGAATATTCAGGGAGCAGGTATTACAATCAAACATGCTATTAGATCCTGGGACAGGAGCTACTTTAATGTGAATTGAGCACATGTTAATGTTTGAATCAGCTTAGAGATTTTATTGTAACCATGCTAACATGTGGTACGCCTGTCTTTCCAGTATTTGATCTCTCCCCAAAAGAGGAAAATGCACATCTTCCTGTGCAGCTATGAGCTGATACATAGACCAGATGTTTAATTTCCATTGTTTAAGGGAGTCTGAGGATTGGAATTGAGCATAATGCTGAGAAGGTGCAGAAACAGTGATGATATGATATAATAAGAGTGGTTGATCCAACATAGTAAGCCCCCACATCTATCATTCTGTGTTGGTAGAAAAATGCAAGTTAGAGTTACTGATTGAATTTATGTGACTAGAAATACTCATCATAAACTGAATGAATGTACCTCATGCCTCGTTCTCATTTTTAAGGGCCACATGCCTACAGCAGCAGACCTCTACATTGTTACATTGGCTTGGGAGATAAATCCCAAATATATCATTTGATGCTCATTTGACTCCATAAGCCGTAGGCAGCAGGAGGCACAGCTGCCTGAAAGCAAGTCACTGTAAGTGCAAGAGCCCTAGAGCTGCAGCTGCTTGCTTCCACTCCTAGTGGTCCCACAGCAATGTGCATCTCTTTCCAAGTGATGTTCTTGGTCCTGAGACAGAGCAGCAAGTCCCACTATGACAACAGAAGGAGGGAAAGTTCTTGCATCTTGTTTTAAGAAGACAGGCCTTTAACGCTAGCCATACCAATCCTGTCAAACTCGCTTTATCCAGTCACGTCTGTGTTTTCCTCAACATAGATATTCATAGCCAGAAGGCGGCCATACCAACATAGATATTCATAGCCAGGAGAAGGCCATACCACCAGACCCATCAGTATGACTTTTGGAACTTCTCGGTCCTGATGAAGGACTTAGTCCTTTCTAGTCCTCTGAAAGAAACTTAAGGACCTTTCAACAGCTTGTGGACATACTACACTTCTCTACTGGCTTTGTGGAGAACAGAACTGCTTCCTCTTTTCAGGGGAAAAATATTTTACATTTGTTGCGTCTAGAGTCTAAGAGAGTCTAACCCATCCAGGATGGTCTTCCCATCCATCCACAGCACAATGAGTCTTACCTAGGATTCTAGCAGTGGTAGCTACTTATTTCAGGTGATTTGGAGTATCCCTATGTAGGCAATTTGCTGAATAGCTGTCAAATATCCTTTAGACCGTGATTTCTGAATGAAGGAGCCTTTTGTTGGGCTTTTTGTTGGACCTTTATGAAGCTTGAACCCACTCAGAGCTTGAATTTCTTGTAGAAGGCCTTGTCTCTGTTTCTACAAGCGCTTAACCTCCTCAAGAACATTTTCAAATGATGAAAAATGCTTCTACTACAGTTGAAGACATCCTATTACTCCAATTAGAGTATGCCTAGCAATTTTGAAATGAAAACTGGTCGCACCTTTGTGAACACTAGTGCTAAATTGCATCTTTGGTGCATAAGGGTTTGGCAGCTGTCAGCAGTTCCCACGCCAGTCAACTCCTTGCAGCAACAGAAAAATCTGCTTTGTGTCTACAGAGATACCGTTTCATCCTCCTCTTCTATACAGCTCAATCCCTGCCTCGCTGAGGGCTTTGACTAATTAGAAAACATGAGGCTTGGGGTTACATGCATGACAATGTGTTACAGCTCAGGGCCAGGCACACTCAAGCATCAGCATCAGGATAACAAGAATCCAGACTTGCCATACATCTGCAATATTTAATGAAGCGCTTTTTTTCCCTGATCAATAGCTTATCGTATAACAGCATCAAAGTCCACGCCTAACTGATATTTGGACCCTTTCCTCAAGTCAATAGAAATATTTTTATTCAATTATTTGAATAGGAACAGAATCAAATCATTGAAACTGAAAGCGTCAAGGTTATTCATCACCGAGGAAGTCACAATACTCAGTAAATAATAATTGGCTTCTCCTAAATGGAAATGTAAGAAGCAGAGTGGTCATTGAGAGAACGTTATGTGTATAACTATTATACTCCTCCTTTTTATGGAACTTATCATTGGATCTCAGTGCATTAGGGTGGTTGTTTATCCTAAATCCCTCTGTTTTACATTTCATGTAACTTCAATTTGCCAATTATTAAAGTGGAATTTCCCCATCTCACAGTACTGCATAATTCAATACTTCTACAATCTTGAGATGCTCAAATATCATGGTACTAAGGAAATAATAATTGTTTACAGTCACTGGTAATAGAAGTGAGGATCATTATATGAAATCTACATTTTTGTTGTTCTCATGCATGCTACAGAGTTTATCTGTTTGTCATCACAGATAGTCATTTATGAAGGTAACCCAAGTCTAAATTTCCATATGGTTTTGCACTTCCTGAGTGCTCAATGAGAATGGATAATGAGGCTCTTATTCAAATATGTGAGAATGTGAGCTTTGTGACAATGCTTAAATGAAATATCTGATGAAGAAAATAGGACATATTTGAGAACATACTTATACAAAGTAATCCTGAGTGATATGACTGGATTTACTGAAAAATAAGAACTTATAGATAAGTTAAAGTGCAAAGTTTTGTCACATGGCATATTCTTGATGTCAAAGACATTCCTTTGTCTATATAGCACTTTAGAATAATCATTGCTGAAAATTCTGAATCCATTAGAAAGAGTATGCTGAGTAAATTGCATAATCTTCTTTTTTAACATCAATTATAGTCTTTTTTTTATAGTTTCTACTTAAAATTTCTTCCTGGCAAAGCCAGAGGCAGGATAGAGATTGCCACCCAGGAGTTTGTTAATTTTCCCCAATCTGCTTCAGAGCAAGAATTAATTGCTACTTCTTCCTCTTCCTTCTTAAATCTCAGTGTCGTTTTTATACTTACTCTATAATATACTATTTATTTAGTTACTTATATTCCAGGAAAAATATGCAAACTGTGTTTAAACCTGATGGTTAATATAATTTACTTTCAGCTGATGAAGAAAGGCATGAGATCAGAGCCATAATGAGATCCTAAATTTCGTTAATTAAATGAGAGCAATTTGTTAGTGGTATTTTCTTTAGAGTATCCTGATGTTTCATGTCATGTTTTTCAAAAGTATTTGTCATAAAACCTGTCTGTTTTTATGGTGTGGAAACGACCTCTGTTTTGTGTTACAGATTGGAAAAAACTGTCCATAATCTTCACTAGAAAAACATTTCTAAATCACTCAGTGCTGCCTAGGAATTGTGATTATGAAAGCCATAGGGGGCTCATCATAGGTATTATTTTAGTTTTGCCTTGTGAGATGTATCAGTACACACGAGGTGCTTTTTAAAAGCTTTGCAACGGTCTAGAATTTAGAAATTGTATCTACTTCCACTGAGAAAAGTCAGTACATTATGTATTTCAAAGCAGTGAAATATTTGACACTGAATAACAGATTCCATAAATAGCTATTCTAAAAGCCTCTTTCCTGAAATAAATCCTTGCTGAGGAGGAATTGCAGTTGTACTCTCCAGTGGGGTGAACTGCTGACATTAATATTTCCTACGTTATAGAATTTAAGCAAAGCTTATTTCTCTCTTTGTCTCTCTTCAAGCCTGTTTAAAGAAAATAGCTACACTTTTTCATTGAAGGCTGGTTAGACATGTTATTTAGCATCGTATGTGTGTATATATATATATTAAAAAAATATATAAT
>VZSZ01010245.1:78624-171480 GCA_013398815.1 Ibidorhyncha struthersii | reverse complement strand
TCTTATTGGCGAGAACATACCATATTTGAAAATAGTTACAGTTTCTTAAAGTTACAGCTTTTTTAGTGGTAGGCATAATCCATTAGATGAACAGGTTATTGATGTATCATCAGTGGCCTTCATGTATCTCTTCTTCTCTGCTTACATGGAGAGCAACCTGAAAAATATTTGGGGTGGAAATACTTCTTGGATTTATTGTTTATTAATTAGCCCTCCCACCTACTCCTTGTAGTTTGAGACAGTTAACCTGAAATATTTTTGTGTCTGGCCAAGCTGTAAGGCTGCAAATTTTTTGCCAGGTTTTTTCTCACTTTTTATGGCAGGGGGAGGGGTGAATCCTTTACAAATTAGGTAAATACCTGTGCAATACCTTGCAGCTGAAGCCTGTAAGCCCTCAGATGTACTTACTCAAGTAACTCCTCACTCATTTTTCACATTATCAATTCTATGGTAATGATGAAAGTAAGTAAAAAGAATGAAATATGATACGGGCTGGAAAGCACAACTGGCCTAAATTCAGGAGGGAACAATTAAGAGAGAGTAAGGAAGGTGCAAAAACTGACAAGGAGGTGACAGAAAGAAAGGGAGATGATAGTGAGAGATGGAGCCTTTGCCTATAATTAGAGGAGAAGAAAAATAAACCAAGGGATGAAAAATAATTAACAAGAAAGATGTAATTTCTGAAAATGGAAGCAAATAAAAATCCCCCTTTGTCTCTTCAATAGGCTTAGAAGTATGTCATTCCTTGTAAAATATATTATTGATAGAATAAACCTTGAGATGTTAACATAAAGGTTTGTTTTATGTGAGTACTCATGTCTAAAAGTTTATTGTTCGTTATGTTTTTTAAGGCAAGTACAAAGGCTATTTCAGCACAGCCAGTACAAATTCAATTCTTTTTAAGTTAATGACTGTAATATTGTATTTTTCCCTAAAAAAAAAAAAAAAAATCCAAACTTTAAAAACTTTATCTTGAAAGCTACAGTTTCTTAAAGAAAAATAGTCCTGGAAGAAACAAGGCATTTTCGAAACTTTAAAAGCATTAGTATGGGTATCTTTATCAATAGAGTAGAGGGAGGCAGCTCTGGAAACTTTCAGTTTATGAAAAGAAAAAAAAATATCAGCAACAATAATAAAATGTGCATAATTCTTGCATTTTCTCAGACTGGAATGGGACATCTGCGTGTTACAAAAGAAGGCCTTCGTTTGGAAGGGGAATCGGAATTCTTATTCCCTCTTTATGCCAAAGAAATCCATTCTCGAGTGGTAAGCAGATAATCTTTCAGTAATGCTAAAATAAAATTAATGCACTTACGAACAGTTGAATTTAGGCAAAGTCCAGGCACCTGTGGCTGAAATATATCTGTATGTATATGTGTGCATATACACACATATTGTTGCGTACTTTACAAGGATGATCTTTATGGCAATGTTCTGATACTATGGCAGAGTTAACATTTTTCTCATAGACACGTGATAAGAAATAGCTCAAAAAGGAATTATAAAGGTCATTGTATATAAGCAATGCTAAAATTTTAAGAGTGTGTATGAAGTTGGTTGTTATTTTTACGGAGATTTTTTTTTAATGCAGGCTTGCCTGTGAAACTGCTTGTTTTGTTTATTCATCCATAATGGAATAGTTTAAGTATCTCTAAAATTAATGGATCTTATTGGAAAAGTTACAATTTCTCTACTAAGTTCAGTTTTTGTCACTTCTAATGATATTAAATGTATGATATCTTCATATATTTATGCATATAAAATCTGCAAGGCTAAATGGGAAGATTTAGGATTGAATCTTATTTACACAGAGAGAAAATTTTATTATTATTACTGAGGTAAAAAGGAATAACATACTTGGTCAAAGAAAATATTTATCAAGCAGATTAAAATGGTACTGAGAACGGGTACGGTTTGAGAGATTTTTGTGAAAGTATTGAGTTTAGAGGCAGGAAGAGAGACTCTGAACTGGTTTTTAATTATCCAGGTGAACTCTGAAACTTATTCAGGTGAATTTTTTGTACAGCAATATCTGTTTCTGGCAAAAAAAATGAATATTTTTCAGAATTATTGTCTGTAATATAAACTCTCACAAAATAAAGCCATGTTTTATGAACACTGTCATCAACCAATGGGACATTTTGGTGAATAAAATGCTATTCAATGAGAGTAAAAGCTGAATATGGCTCTTTCATTACTTCAAACGTGTAATCATCCTCTCCGAGTCATTAGAAGAAATAGCCGGCTATGAGACTTCTCTGAAACTAGGGGAAAAGTTAGTGCTTGTATCGCTATAGCAAGAGGAAATGTAAATAAATTTATCAGAAAACATGGTTGATGTAGGATTTATGATGCGATTGTTAAAATGCTCAATTACTGAAATTTAAGAAATGCCAACGTATGTTATGTCTATTAAGCCTTTCTTTTTCTCTCTGTCTGCGACAAGTATTTCCAATAGCAGGAACAGCTCGTACTTGGATGGTGAAATTTCATGGCTGAATCTTTCATTTTGTTTCTTATGCTGCGTTCTTTTCTCTCTCACAGGCAGTGGGTAAACTATTTATGTCCTTAAATGAAATGAACAACCCTTGAGGTTGTTTATCCAGTAAGACATGTAACTTTTTAAAACCAGCGTAGCTAATACTTAAAAACTTGCTCTGCCCCAAAAAATTGTTATGCAATGTTAAGCTACCATTCGTGCTCTTTTAATATTCCTTCCAGCTCTTAATACGTTTAATACAATATAGGAAGAAAGAGGTGTGGCAGCATCTAATATAAGCTTGGCTGTCTAATGACCCATTGTGATCATTAGTAGCATGCACTAATTAGAGCCTTCGGGCTACTGCATATCTCTGCCCCCTATGAACTGGTAATTCAATAGAGGGTTTTTTGTTTGTTTGTTTGCTTGCTTTTTAAAATATTTGAACTCTCTAGAGGCTTCATTGCCTGTAGCTTGATCTCCTGAGTGCCATCTGTATATTATCAGTCTATATATTCTCATGAAGTGCTTATTTATTATGATTTATTTTTCTAAGTTTGTCTGTTAGAGAATTGGGCCACTCACGGCAATCACAGCAGCTTTCTCCCTTGCCTTAATAGTATTCTCCCTGCAGTCTCCTAACAGCTTTTCTCACCTAATGAGGTCTCCAAAGTGCTAAGAAAATACATAGCAGAAAATCTACTTGCTGTGCATCATCTCTGGAGCCTATTACAAGTTTATGCCTTCATTATGAGTCCAAAACAGAGTTGTGAGCAACACTGTTGCATCTTAGCTAATACATATTCATGGAAAGATAAAAGATGAGCATTTATAAATATGTTACTAGATTTTAATTAGTTCACAACACACGTGTGGAAGCTGCAGGTCTAGAATACAGTTTATTCACACTTACATTTGATATTACAAATTATTAACTTACTTTTTAAATCAACCAGTGGCAGTCAAATTAGTGTAATAAAGGTGCCCAGATTTGTGAGTCATTTAGCACATGTGCTTATATGTAATATATTTACCTGATCTTTGTTGACCTTCCTTTTCCACTTCATACTAACTTGTTACCATTAATGTTCATTCTAACACACTGCTTACTTTTTGCCTAAGACTTTTCATTTTTTGCATGAATTCTGTTAGCTTTCACTTTTTCCTGATATAATTTACAAACCGAGATTCAATTTTGCTCACTTAGTGACTTCTTTTGAGATAGCCTATCTTGCTTCTTCTAGGATACCCTTCTTTTTAAAAAAAGTGTCAGTTGGACTCCAAACTATATTGCTTCTACCGCTGTTATTAGATAAGAGTTTGTAGTAAAAATCTTCACGTAAGATGTGTTCAAAATTCCTAAGTTATCTCATACTCTAAGCATTAAGTTACAGTGGGAACATGACGTGGGAGTGAATTGCAGGGGTTAGTTCTTCAAGGGGCTGCATAGTCACTCTTGAGTCCAGAAAAAGTACCAGAAGCCATATATGTGAAAAAGACTGATCTTTAACAATGTTCTGTTAGTTAGTAGCTCACTTATTCCTAGATAAATAAGTATCCCCTCTGAGGTCACAAGCAGGCAGCTTACTAATATCCCTCTTCATATCACATATTCCCTGATAATTTAGCCACTGAGATTTGCTTAGGCACTCGTATCAGTTACTAGGTTCCTGTCCTTTAGATACAAAATAGGCTTTAGTATGAAAGCACCCGTACTGCAAAAAACTTCCTCCCCTCTTTTTAAGTCTACAGGTATGGCTATAATTTGCTGATCCAAATGAGTGTGATCAGACTTTTTGTGCCCAGATTATTTTCTGATACTTAAAATCAAGTACAAACAGTTGCCAGTATGATCTCCCTGAAAGTCAGCTGCATTTAAAGACGGTTCAGGTGGTAAATTGAAGAAAAACAAAAGAAGAACTCATTCAATGCCCTCCTCAGAAACTTCTAGGACACTGCCAAATGATCCCTGCCAGGTCTCTTGCCATGAACCTTTCATTACTGTCCATATATCTAGTGTCGTGGAGCACAGCGGGCAGCTAGGTCTTCCAAAACAGTTATTCATCTGCTCTTCAAGACAAGGAGAAGCTTGGGAATGTTCCAACAGGCCTGAAGTACAGAGAGTTTGAGTGGAAGGTCTGGGAATAAGTAATGGAAATTATGTCACCTGGGAGGAGTTCAACAAGCACAACACCAAGCCATGGGCTAACACAAGGGGATGTTTGGATGAAGCAATTCCATGCTGGCTGCAGTCTAAGAATGATGTGAAATTTTGAATTGCCTACCATAGCTAGCCTGGATTGTGGTGAGGTGTGCTAGGGACGAATGAAGATACCAATTACAGCTGCTTGGCATGCCCTGGCTTCCACAAGTAGCACAGAATGATAGGTAGTCATGAGGCTCTGATTGCTCTGCAAATGTCCCACCTGTGACAATTCCTTAACGCCAGGTGTGTTTGGCTACTTGCCCTACCTCAGTAGAACATCTCATGTACTTACTATCAGACTGATGGAGGACTGGAAGTCCAGGCTAGCAGTACGGGAGGAAGGGTAGAGCTGGAAAAGAGGTTGAGAAGTGACATCTGAGAAGGGTTGACAGTGACAAATTATACCAGGCAGGTGTCCTTTCAAGGGCAGTATGCTTTGCTGCAGCTCCTCTTCTTGGATCCTTTCTTTGGCTGAGCTACATCTTTCCCCTTCCCTGGGCCAAATCCTCTCTTGCCTCCTGCCCCTTCCAGTACTCCTCATGCTCATTGCGACTCCCCTGGGCTCTGGCAGAGAAGTGAGTGAGAGAGAGCTGCAGAAGTTTGAGGTGTCCATGGTTAGCCTTTTATGTGGCTAAGTTTGTTTTCCATCAATTTCAGGCTTAGAGAGGGCATATAAAGTTGTTGCATTATTTGTTGGCTTTCTGCAACAAACACAAAGTTAGCCTGTTGTAGCAGGGACACATGTCACCAGGGGTTTGGCAGTTGTCTCTCAACTACATTCAGCTCAGCACAAAATGCTCAAAACATCATCCTCCTGTTGGTCATATTCTCTTCTGTGCAAGTGTGTAGTTTTGCAGTTTGGTTTAGGTTTTAAAGTAAAATTATATGCTTCCTAGTACCCTATCTATGACTTTCTATTTTTCCTTAGATGATTTCCCAGCCACAAAGTTTGGAACTGAGTATGATCCCCTTAAACTTCTATGAGAACATGTGTTTCTTTAATTGTTTACAATTCTAATTATTCTGCTGAACCTACTTTTTTTTCCTCCATACTTCAGGACTCATCACTGCTTCTCCAGTCTACTCACAATGTGACTGTGAATGCTCGCAATTCAAATGGGGAAGTCACAGGCAGATTAAATGTGGGTAAGTCTAAGTGATTTTTCCTTGCTCAGTGTTTTGGAAACATTGTAATGAATATTTGCGAGGACCTTGGAGTTTATAAAGTGCTAAACATGTGATTATTTTTTACTGTTATGATCATATTTGAATAGTCCAGCTGCCACTCAATAAGTACCAACGGTATATTTTCAGTTTCTCAGTTAAGCATTAATTCTGTAAATATTTGAAGCACTTTTTTGTTGCAGTTATGCAGGAAAGGTCACTGCAGAAGTTATCCTTTTTCTTGTGTAAGTATCTATTGATAGTCGCAAATCACTTTCTAAGAAAATGCAACAGGAGGATGTGGCTAGGGAGGTCTGTATGTCTGTCTTCATTTCCTACTATTCCAGAGACTAATAGATTTAAGCAGATGTTCTAAAAAAACCTGCCAGTTCACAACTCAGAAATGTATATATTTTACTATCTTTGGTAGCAGTAAGGTACATTGGTTTACTGAGTGAAATCAATAGATCTAGATAGATGTAGGTGATAGATCTTGGCAGCAAGAATAAGCAGACCTTACTCTTTAAATCATATTTTAAAGCAAGAATGGCAACAATATGTGTCACATACATACAACAGAAATTTTCTTCGTTTTGTTAATATTTTTTCAACCTTTACTTGACTTTGAAGAAAAATGTAACAATTTATTAACTTGTTTCTTCTAAGGTCCTCATGCAGTAAAGCATGAATTCCTACTTGTTTAAATGTAGGACTAACCTGATATGCTTAATTAGTTTACTAGAGTGGGACCCAGATGAGCAGCTCTTCCATGCTGATGAGACTGTGTAACTTCTGTGACAACTCCTGTTTGACAAATTATCATAACAATTCATTGAACATCTCACAAGTGTCTCTTTTTTTAAAAAAAAAGTTCAAATAAAAAATATAAATTACAACTTATAAAAGAGCCTTCTATTCCCCTTAAAAATGCATAATTGTACAATTAAACAATCACAATTTGGCCTTTAAATATTTTCAATTTTTTTCATTCAAGCTAATAATTCCTCTTTAAAAAATGCCCCAAAATATTTATTAATACATTCATATTTCATTTTGATAATAATTAAGGGTATGAAATGTACAGTACTTCTAGTTTCATATTATTAGTACAATTATTAAACTTTTTTTCAGTAATTAACCATACAGTGACCATATGACCAAAAACATACACATCACATGGTCAAAATTTCTGTGACATGGCACATGTGCTGTTGGTTCTGTCTGCTCCATACTGTTTGGCTGACCAGATATGTATCTGCACTGTGGTCACGTTCCTGTCCTGCCTGGTGAGAAGAAGTTGTCAGGAGCTCCTCTGGGAAGGGCAGATCCCAGAGCAGATCATTGACCACCACACTAATCTGTCCAACCTGATCCCTGACGAAGTCTGAGAAACTTACAGGTAAAATCATGTCAGACAGTAGCCCAAAGACCTGATCAATTTTTTGACAGGCTGTGTCCAGCCTGTGTGACCACTTCTACTGAATGGAAGATTTTTCAGTTGTGCCAACCAATGTCGTCTATAGGTCTTACCTTAGGAAAATGAAGCCTGGCAAAAATAACAAATTTCAGACCCTCCTTTTTCCCTCCTTTTCCCCCTTTCTCTCCTTTTCCCCCTTTCTCTCCTTTTCCCCCTTTCTCTCCTTTTCCCCCTTTCTCTCCTTCCCAGTCACAACACAGACTTCTGAGAGCGTGTACAAAAAGTGAGATGGAATGTGCTGTGTTAAATAAATAGAAAGTTAAAAATATCTGCTCTGTAGGGCTAGAGACATGTAGATTGAAGAAAACTTGTAAACTGAAGACCCAATAGACGAGAAGGGTCAATACAAGCCCAGATTGTGCAATGGGGACTGCGGTGTTTAGCGGGAAGAGTTCTGCTGCATGGGAACTGTCTTGTCAGTAGTGACTCGTTTACAGAAAGTACCATCCGTTTTTAGCATTTTCTCTTATTATTGGTAGTTTAATTCCGTTTCTCTGCTTTTTGTCACCTGGCTCTTCTGGCCCTCTTCCTAGCACTGTGTGGTTCAGTGTTATTGTACCTTACAATCTCGCAGCTCTTTAACCTTTTCCTAAGAGAAAGTCCGATACTTGGTGTTGTCCAGACAAAAAGCTGTCTGGCTGTGCAGAGAGGCTGTGTCTGGCTCAGGCAATACATAAGGAGACCAGTAGGAAGGAGCAGAGTGTAGACTGGAAGACCTGCATCTCGAACCTTTTAAAAGAGGTCAGTGTATAAACACAATTCAAATTCAACAGTGAAGCAGGAAAGTTCTGACAGCACTATGGCTTAGTCTACAAGAACTACTTAGGTAAGAGGGTGAAATAATGATTTGAGCCTGGGAAAATCAAAACTACATCAAAAGGAAGTGCTGAAGTGCATTTGCAAATTATTTGAAATATTTCATGTTTAAGTAATCTGTTTTTGACTGGCAATTCTATTTATGGAATTCATTAATAATTGCTTCTAAGTGCCGTCTGGTGTAGTTGGTCCCATTGTAAATACTAACATGAAATATTGCTAATATGAAATAATACTAATTTTGGACTGATAGAAAACCATTGAAGGAGCAGTAAAAACTTAATTCTGTAAAGAACTCTATTAACACCTAAAGATATGGTCAAACAACAGTGACTGGGGATAAGTGACAGTCTGTTAAAGTAAATGACCATCTATAAGTAGCTTGATATTTTTAGCCATTGTCTTTAGTCAGTCATAAAATGCATGCGTGTAAGATGATATTCCTTTATAAGAAGTGTGAAAAATAGGTGTGTGGCTGATTTACTTCATATGCACAAGTCTTTGCTAAAGAATTAATGCCTTCCATAGTTGCCAACATGCTGGAACTATAATACTCTATTCATCTTATAAATATGAAGAGTTGCCATTGTGAAGGAGCTATACAGGTAAGTTTGGGATCATTCCAAAGATGACAATGTAATGTAGTATCACTCATAATATCATAACAAAAATACCTTTTAAGTCATAGAAGATCGTGATTCAAAAGATCTGTTAAAATATTTTAATTAGTTACTAAGAGTGATTTAAATAACCAGTCTTCAATATAAGTTATTCGCAGGAGAGATGTGAAATAAATCTTTACTTGAGGAGTTTCTATGAAATTCCCCACATGAGGATAACAGGCACATATCACTCAACAATGAAGAAGGTTTCCCTTGTGAACCACAGCTGTACTAAAATGACACCAAACGCAAGCAACTTCCATGAGCGCTGTTAAAGTTTTCACATGCTCCTCAGTTCACCAGCATGACATACCACTTGCAGGAGTTATGTGGATATCATAGCTCTTTGTAAGTGCTGTAGATCTTGTTGTGTTTTGGATTACGTTCCATAATTACGCTGCTTTCAGAAGTCTCGCTGAATGCAAATACATTTAACTGCTTGCCAGGAAAAGAATACTTACGAAATAATAGGGATTGTAACAAAACCCCAACCAATTCTGTGCTTTACTCTCTTTTGACTTCAGTATCCCTATGGATGACGAAGATACCCAGATACCCATTTTGTTTGAGTGACCCTTTAAAGTCATTTAAAAGTCACATATGACCAAAGAAACTCATATTAAAAACCAAGTAAATAATTAAAATACCCCACGCTAATTTAAAGCAAAAAAAAAGGAAATGGGACATTTAGTTAAGGGATTATGTGGAGGTGATTGCTTTGGGAATATTTCTGGTAGAAATGGGACTTAAAGAGAAGGATGTTGGCCAACAAACAGCAAGAAAGGAATCTAAGCAAGGCACAGATGTGGGAAGGTACAGGATTGAGACTCAGAGGGAATTAATAAAGCCGTGGAGAGAGATACCTATAGGCAAGGCAAGGATGTCTACAGAACAGATGGTAACTAGTTTCATGAGAATAGCTCCTGCCTTTAAAATCTTGAATAAGATTCAGAAGATGTCATTATCACAGCTTGCTCATCCACCTTCAGAACTGAAATATCTGGAACTTTCTTTGATAATCCGAGAAAGCAGTTGAAGAAAGCTGTAACCATCATCTCCAAGATTTCTGTTCTTACCACTTTAAAGCCTCCAATTCTAGAATGAAAAAAGAAATGTAGCACCTTTGATTTTTACCCTAAGCCATAATAAAGCAGCTTCATGTAAAGAATTAGCAAACTTTTTCAATAATGAATGATAAAAAATGTATAATATATATAAAAGAAACATAGTAAGTTATCAAATACTTAAGAGCCACATTGGTATCAAACAGTAAATGATGCTTCACCTAAGCAAACATATGCTTGCATAGCCAGCCTGCCAGCAGATTAATATAATACAGTCAGATTTTGCAGTGGTGTTCCAATGACCAACACTGAGAAAGTGGATGAAGAGCAGCGTGTTTTCAACTATCTTTACTGAAAAGCAGGACCAGTTTTTGAAAAGACCTGTTTTTCAAGGATCATGTAAGGAGGCTTCAACCTACAGAAGACCCTAAGCTCTGCTTGTAATATGTCTCTTTCAGAAGAAAAAGGCCACAAAGGAAGGGGGCTTCCAAAGTCTTGCAAGGTCTGTGAGAACAGGTTCCAGTACAATGGACTGCTGGTCCTCCTCCTAGTTTAATCAAGGAACGGTAACATCAGTAGCCTCAGGTCAGGAGTTCAGTTTAAACTATTGAAAGCTAGAGGGAATTTATTTAGATAACTGTATTATGAAGCTGTTCTGCACTTTGAAACGTGAAGTCAGCCCCACTCAGAAAGCATGGGAATATGGTAGAAGTCAAAATGGTTTAGGCAGTCTGAAAACAGAATCACAGTCAAAATTCTGCCTAGAGACTATTGGCATGTCCCATCACATTAATCTGAGCAGCTGTTACAATGAGAGTATTTGTGCTGTCCCACCCCTCTTTTATCAAATAGGAATAACATTCTGAGGAAACAAATAAGTGTCAGTACCTAATATATTGCTTCAGTAGCATTAATTTCTATCTATAAACTACTGCTTTCCAATGTCAAACCATTTCTGGTTTTCTTATCAGCATTTTGATATTTCATTTTCAAGTGGCGGTATTTTTTCATCAGAGACATAATAGGAAGAAAACAGTGTTAATGAAGCGTGATGTATGTAAGAACAGTTTGATGGTGTTTTTACAGGGAAAACCCTGAAGCCAGTTTCATAAACTGGACTTAATTAATGACATTGTAAAACCATTTAGCTTTTCCTTCTTTATTTTTCCCAGAAGGCTTTCATTAAAAACTCCATTTTTGTCCAAATAAGTTCTTTCTTATCTTTAAGATAAAAGCTAGAACATATTTCTTGAAGATCTTTATACTGCAGGAAGACGATTATTTGCACAACTTTAATTGCTGTCCAGCTGGGTTATAAGAAGGAAAGATACAACATAGGAGTAATTAATAGAAAGATAAATTGGAAACTTCATTGAAGTATTTTTGAGGTGATTAAGCTTTCCTATGATCAAGAACTTAAAATATTTGTTCCAAGGGGATTAAAGTAGGGATTTTTACTTCCAGAAGTATAAAAATCTTAGCTACCAATGAATCTGATCATATCAAGACATACATGCTAGTTTTATTTAAAAGTAAAATTTAGTTGACTCAGATCAGGCAAAATTTAGAGAAAGACAGGTGGCTGCTAAAATGTCCTACAGACTTTATCCGATCCTCTTTTGTAATTTCCTGTTTTAATTCATGGCAGATGTGTTTCTGTTAATTCATATGCTATTAGTCTTTTGTTAGACCGTTGTGTTTTTAAATGGACATAATGTTGAAAAGAATTAAAACAAATAGCAGAAAAAGTAAGTAGTAATCAATATACATTTAAATTAAAGCTAGCTAAGCATGTTGCCATGAAAACTTATTTATTAAAAAGGTAATTTAGTCATTACAGCTACCATTTAATATTTAGACTCAAATGAATAGTATCCTCTTCTGCAAAAAAATACCATTGATATCTATGTACCATGTGTAGTAAGGCACTTACTGTAGCAAGATTTACACACCCTATCCCCAAGTACGGTAATCTTTATGAAGACATGTGTGATAATGTTCAGGGTCAGCAATGCTGACTTAAGCCAGAGTTTAAACATCCTTTGGAAGTTAATCAGGTAGTGATGTGCGTTGCCAACTTGCTTAAATATGCCAGCATCACTGTTAAGGGGAAATTTAACCTGGCCAAGGGAATTTGAATCCTACATTGTCATTTCTCTTTTTAACTGTGTTTAGAAGAAGAGAAAAACAATATGCATATAAGTCTACAGAGCATAGCCCTGGAAAAATGGCCAAAGTTCGGGAAATAATTTTTTATCTGGAAAAAGAACCAGATAGTGGATACCCATCTCTCATCAGAGAGCAATTACTCATCTGAGTAGCCCCATTCTCTCTTTATTTTGATGAGAGTAAGGAACTCAAAATAAGTGGGGAAAAAAGGGAGAATTATTAAATAAATTATAACCTTCTGACTTTCATTGTCTTCAGTAAATTTGCAATCCCAAACAACATCTTTTGGTTCATATGGTATTGTAAGCATTAACATAGGGCATTGGATGATAATTTGAAGATAATAGTTATTGCTAAAGGTGAGGACAGTTCCTGTACTTCTTTCCTTTAAAGTAATAAGAAGATTGAATTACTGGCATGGGTTAAAGCTAGATGAATTTGTAAAGGTTAGCTTAAAATAGCTGAAATTTATTGTGACTATAATCTATTATAGAATTCGGATAATTAAGTATGTCGAAAATCTTAGTCGTTTCAATTGTAACAGTACTTTCTACTTAAAGCTAACAAGACTCCCAATGGCAGGTAGTGGCCAAAAAAGGAGCTAGATCCCTATCTTTCTGCAGCAAGTCTGCAGAAGAAGACACGCTCCTTATCGTGGTGGACTACTTGAACATGTATCCGCAGTGTACCCATGTGGTAATGAGGGCTAACAGCAGACTGGAATGCAGTGCTCCACCCCTGGGAGACTTCATCACACAATACTTTCTTAAGCCTCCTGCAGTAGGACAGGGCAATGAGCAAGTTAAGGCGACTTCCACAAGGAGCCATTAAGATGGTCAGAGAGTGGGCACACATGAAGTATAAGAAGCTGAAGAAGTTGTTTTTGTTTAACCTGCAGAAAAGAAGGCTTAAAGGGGGCTTCTGCCTGCTTCTAGAAGGGCTAAAGGCAAGATGAAGCCAGAATCTTCTCAGAGGTACACAGCAAAAGGGCAAGAGGCAATAGTCGTAGGCGGCAGTAAGAAAAAATGCAACTGGATAGAAGAGGGGAATAATATCACTGTTAGAACAGTTAACCATGGGAACAGGTTACCCAGGGAGGCTGTTGACTCCCTTGCCTCAGAATTATTAAAATACCACCTGGACAAGACCGTGAGCACCTTCATCTAACTTCTAACCAAGCTGACCCTGCTGTGAGTAGGAGGTGGGACTAGGTGACCTCTGACTTGCATTCTTCTGTGATTCCATCTTGCCTGGTTTTAAGGTGACACTTTGGAAGGGCTTAGGTCGCTTACGGACCCCAGGTCAGAACTTCTAGCCCAATGTAGAAGTCTTAGATACTCTAGGGCATCTAAGGTAAGCTGAAGGCCAGGCAAGGAACAACAAGGTACATATAATGGCACTAGACAGCTAAGCTTAGGCAACTGAGTCATGCCCCATCTGTTTAAGTGGTCCTCTCACATTGTCCCCTGCCCAGATCCAGTAGGCATGCATAGAATACTCCTGAAACACAGTGCTGGAGTTGGCCTTATGAAAATACACTCATGGCTTTCTTTTAAAAAAAAATAATAATAAAAAAAATCAGACAAAGAAGAATTATCCACTATACAGAAGATAAGAGTGGTTAAAGTATTTGCTCAGGGATGATCAGCTGTCCTCTCTGCATACAGGGTTTCAAATTATCATGCCTCGTCTCCTTTAGTACTTGCCTTTTCACCTTATCTGTCTGAGGACTGTGTGTTTCACCCTTTCCTGTTGAAGTTATTCATCATGCCACAAATTCTGGATTCACTACGCCTGAGAGAAGAAGTGACACCATAGCCTTTTGGTCAAGTCACTGTGTGAGAAACATGATCTCCTATTCCCGCCATGGTTTCTACATGCAATAATCCATTTTACAATGAAGTATTTAATGTTTTGGGTTTTTTTTTTATATTTAAACAACGTGTTTTATAAGAGTAATGCCTAGATGGATAAAGACATTTAGTTACCTAAATCACTCTGAGTGGGGAAAGTACTACTACCTAAATACCTAATACCAGGTTGAGTTGCCAGTGTCTGCATGATCAGTGTCTGCAATGATCATTCAGAACCGTTTTTTAAAGATCTTTAGATTTGTGTTCAACCATAGAGAACAGCAAAGCATAAGAAGTGCTGACAGTGAGGCAACCTTACTTTGGTCTGAGAGGGCGTAATTGTTGCACCATTATATGAAAGGACAACTGAGAGAAAAATAAGAAACAGGAGAAGCAAGGGTTCTATTGATATTTTGGAGACATTTTTAAAGGTGATAAGAGGTATAGAATATGGACATAAAATGTATATATGCAGTATGCTGCATATTCTCTGTAATAGTGCATTTGTTCTAATAAAAGACCAGCAAATACTTCCATATTATTCCATATGAAAATATGACTAATTTTATGCTTCTGAGAGTAATGGCTTTACATTTATTGGTATTGTATTACTTATGGAACTAGAACTGAATCTGTAGGAGTATTACATTTTTAATACACTTTTAATGAGATCTTATTTTAAGTAAGGTGGTCTAATATAATAAAAATTAACTAAAAAATGAAATTGCATAGCAATACCCAGAGCACTCAGGATTTTGGCTTATATTCAACACTAGGTGTTGAATAGTTGAATGATACTAGGTGGTAGGAGAAGAGTGAAGCATACAGAGTAGGTGACAGCCATAGGTTATCGGAAGTTATGGGTAGCACAAGAGACTAAGAAAAGAAAAGATCTGAAATTAAATAAATAACTTCAGTGTCTGAAAGCCTTTTCTTCTGAAAGATCTAAAGACACGCTAAAAGTGCTTAATACTTGACAGAACTAACTGGATTTGAAGAGTCTGCCTGTACATTACCAATTCCATTGATGTTAAATCTTTGTAGGTCTGTATATTATGGCAGGCCCTATTCTTTGCCATCTTGTCCTCCTACATTTGTATTTTTCTGCAAATCACAGGTTGGGTAGCAGCAGAAGGGAATTAATTGAAATACTTTTCCACTGAAATGGACTCAAAAAACAAAAGACTTTTCTTCCCTGGAAAACCAACTAGGGGAATTAAGAGTGAGGAGGAGAGAAAAAAAGGAAGGCTGCTTAGCGGTGTGCTCCTTTGCAGCCAATAGGTCAATTGTTTTTGGAATAATTTTTCATCGTGACAGTTTAACTGTCATCCTCAGTGTCAAGAGGTGTGTGATGTGATGATCACATACAAGATCAATGCCAGAACTGCATGTGTTAAAGGAGGAGGTGTAAAGAAACAACAAGCAATTATTGGTCAGCTTGATTACCAAGGACAACCGATCAACCTGGGAATTCCTGTCATGCTTCTGGTAGCAATGGGAAAGCAGTTCAAATGCTCTCTATAACCTGCATTCAGTCATGTTACATTTTTAACTGTAGGATTTTATCAACAAGTATGATTATATAGTATTAGTTGACTTACATGTAGTTAAATACTAGGATTGTAGACAAAATACATTGAGGAATTACAGAATCACAGAATCACAGAATAGTCAGGGTTGGAAGGGACCTCCGGAGATCATCTAGTCCAACCCCCCCGCCAGAGCAGGGTCACCTACAACAGGTTGCACAGGACAGCGTCCAGGCGGGTTTTGAATGTCTCCAGAGTGGGAGACTCCACAACCTCTCTGGGCAGCCTGTTCCAGTGCTCCACCACCCTCAAAGTAAAGAAGTTCCTCCTCATGTTAAGATGGAACTTCCTATGTTCAAGCTTGTGCCCATTACCCCTCATCCTATCAATGGGCACCACTGAAAAAAGACTGCTCCCATCCCCCTGGCATCCTCCCTTCAAGTATTTGAAAGCATTAACAAGATCCCCCCTCAATCTTCTTTTCTCCAGACTAAAGAGACCCAAATCCCTCAGCCTCTTCTCATATGAAAGATGTTCCAATCCCCTAATCATCTTTGTAGCCCTTTGCTGGACCCTCTCCAGCAGATCCCTGTCCTTGAACTGGGGAGCCCAGAACTGGACGCAGTATTCCAGATGCGGCCTCACCAGGGCAGAGTAGAGGGGGAGGATGACCTCCCTCGACCTGCTGGCCACACTCCTTTTGATGCATCCCAGGATGCCATTGGCCCTCTTGGCCGCCAGGGCACATTGCTGGCTCATGGTCATCCTGTTGTCCACCAGGACTCCCAGGTCCCTTTCCACAGAGCTGCTCTCCAGGAGGTCGGCCCCCAACCTGTACTGATGCATTGGGTTATTCCTCCCCAGATGCAGTACCCTACATTTACCCTTGTTGAATTTCATTAAGTTCCTCTCTGCCCAACTCTCCAGCCTATCCAGGTCACGCTGTAAGGCAGCACAGCCTTCTGGCGTATCAGCCACTCCTCCCAGTTTAGTGTCATCAGCAAACTTGCTGATGGTACACTCTGTCCCTTTCAGATAGCGAATTTGGCTGCTGTTTATGAGCTGAAAATGAATCTTACTGGGATCACAATACAATTAGTGTTATAGCAATATAGCTAGCATGTGTATTGTGAAATACAACTAAGAGAAATCAATGGCTACTCTTGGTTACATAAATTTATGCCCATTTCTTTAAAAGCCTATTTTTACTTTTTGAAATTTGTTCTGCATATACTGAGGTGTCTCATCTTTAGCGTAAATAAAACGTGTGCTTGAATTTGGTTTACCTTAGCATTCCCTCTAAAGATTTAAAACGCATCATTTATTATACGTACCATTCTTTGATAATGAGGATTATCTATAGGACAGCCTTGTCTGTCCCACTTTACTGGGGCATTCATATTGAGAAAACTGTGGACCTAAAGATTCTTCTTAAAGATTTATTCAAGTGTGCAAGGACCAGGATCAACCAGGAGAGAAATCTGAATGCAAACCCAGCATGGGCAAGGCCATGAGTTGTAGTTTCAGAGAGCCATCAGTTAAGACTCCTTTGGGAAGTGCATAACGCGCAGTGAGTGCTCGCAGTGCTTGTAGTATTTTTTCTTATTTAATGTCTAGCTTTAAAGTGTGATGGTTGTAGTTCACAATGCACCCATCTTAGATCCTGCCTAGCTCCCCTCCCCCTCTGCATGCTTAAATTCTATGTTTAGGATGCTCAGGAAAAAAGTTAATAGCATTAGGCACCAAACTTCTCCTACACACTTAATGAATCACTCAGTGCATGACCAGAATCATCTAAAGTAGGAAAGTATTTAGCAGGTAGGAATAGACTACATCTACATTAGCAACCAAACCAGACCAGGATCCACAGTCGGCCCCAGGGGCAGATGGCACGGCACAACTGTCATTATACAGATAAACCCACTTGCCTCCAGAGCTGGAGAGCTTCATCCATCTGTCTGCGGGGAGCAGCCCCTGACCAGGCATTGTCTGGGAGGTCACTGTGTGGCACACGTCGAGACGGTGCCAAGGAGCATGCTGCCCGATTAACAGAAATTGGCAGTGCTTGTGTCTCCTCTGCCTTGACTTTCTCTAATTTATTGGGATAGATGTATTCACTTACTGCTTAGCCAGGATGAATACTTTTCTACAAATCCTGTTAAACGTCTTGTTCTTCTATCTAAGGAGATATTTTTTTTCTGGTTTTCCCCTATCTAATTATTTTAGCGTAGGAGTCCCTCAGTTTCTCCTGTTAAACCTTTTCTGCTTTGCCTGGAATAATGAGATATTGAGGGGAAGAAAAGAGGAGAGCCCAAGAACGGGCTTGTGTGGGCTGATGTTAAAAACAATTAGCTGGGAGTGGAAAGGCTGAATCTCAGCTGTGTTCCGATTACTCCCGGAATGGGGTCAGTGCATACATGGACCGGTTTAATTAAACTGGTATATATTGCATCTCCAGGTGTATCACCATGATGTTCTGTATGTACACCGTGCCTGAAATTTGAAATTAGAGAGGACAGCTGAGAAAGTCAGTCTGCACAATATGTGTTTGTCTGCTTTGGTTAGGTGAGAGAAAAAGAATTTGGTCCAAGGTATATAAATGGTATTTAGTATGTATATATTCATCCTAAATTCAAACAGTTAAAGCAGCTCCTATATCTTATAACTATTTTCTTTCGTCATGTTTTATCTCTCTGTGAATTAATCTACATTCCATAACAATCCAATTAACAAAAACCTGTCAATATGCAGATGTACAAATTAAATGAATCGATTCACACTGTTTGAGGTAGTTCTTTTTTGTTCTCACTATGAGAAACATGTAAAATCTTTCTTTGACAAGATCGCTTGTAAAATAGATTCAGCAAATTAGCGAAATGAGAAGATAAGTGTACTCCTAGTTGAGATCATGTTAGGCCTGGTGCAAATCATGCCACACTTCTCCATTTCTTTCAAATCCATTGTTTTTTCCAGTGCTTTATAATCAGTGAATGCTTCTGTGTCTACCAAGCTGACTGCCTGGGTACCAAGGAAAGCCGTAGATGACATTCCCTCTAAACATACAGTACTTGATCATATTAAAGTATTTTTCTGTGAGCATGTGTAAATGATTAGCAATTATATAGAAATTAACAGTATGTATTTCTGAGTTGTCTTTTAGAGGTATTGCTGTATGTTGTTCGCACAAATACACTTACAGCAGTTTCTAAATAGTATTTTAAAGATTACCCACACTATAAAACCTCACAGCTTAGAACTGAGTCTGTGGTAGTTCCTGGACACCTACTTTACTTTCAAGTATGTATACCTAAAATGTAAATCTTCAGGATCCTCACTCAGTTATTAATTCTTTTAATCAATAAATATTCTATGGCTGTATAAAACTATTTGCTTCCAGCATGCCAGACCTACTAAAATAATGACAGCACTGAAAAGAAATCATTACTGCTGCCGGGCAGAAATAAGAACACTAAAACATAACCAAGATTTTTGAGGAAAGCACTGGTAGGAATCCATCCTTGCTTCACACCCAGAACTGCTTCTTTTGCTGTAAAAAAAAGAAAAAAAAAAAAAAGACCGTTTAACACCTTTTCACTGAATGAAGATATTTTCTGAGCTCCCTTTTGCAATACGCTTCCCAGAAATAAAACCATGTGCTTTGGAGAAGCTTTAAGGAAGACCCAAATTGAGATCAGTGAGGCAGTGCCTGGGTGCACATGTCCAACCGAGTATAATGTCCTGCAGAGTTCAGCCCTCTCTCCTGATCATTCTCAAGTAGAATCAGTATTGGGTTTTATGGCTGAGTTTAGGACTTTATGGCCTCCCTAACCCTTTCCATGCTTTGTGAGCAATTAAAAGCAATAGTTTGCATCTGCTGAGTGAAGCAATAATCAATTTGTATAGGACCTTATAGTATGCATCTCTCTCATCAGCTGCTGTGCAGATTTTAGGAAATACCTGAATATATTTCTTAGCAGGATAGATCATCTGTCACTTAATGCCATTTTAATGTAAGAATTAACAAAAAATCCTATTTCCTTTGAGCTTACTGCCTGGAAGATATTTAACGTTTATGGGAGTAGGCACAGTAAGACTTACTGGGGCAGAAGCAGCTCAGTGCCTCTTGGTCCTGTGGATGGTCTGTGAATTACCTTTATCAAAAAGTGCTGAAGAGGAGTCTTAACTGCTTTGACCATTCTCTGTAATTTTAGTTCTGAACATAGATTTAGATGATTTCTATCAAATAGACTTTCAAACTTATGAGATGTGAATTTTTAATTGATCAGGTGGTTAGAAAGGGGAATATTAAGGGTTTGATTAATATCCGCTTGCCAAGCCAATACGTAAAGACTACCTTACACACTACTACTTTAATTTTGGGAATATCAGATCCAATTGCAAATACTCTCATAGCTTTTTGAAACTCTTCTAAGAACCTGATCAGTAACATTTTTTAGATAGATGGAGCTAAACTGGCATTTGTTATGAAGAGCTGAGGGTCCTGCCCTTACACGGAATGTTTGTAATTTTAAAGAGTTTGAGCCTCCCTAATCAAAAGGGATGATGCTGCAAAGATTTTGATAATTAGTTTCTATGCTTAAAAAAAAAAAAAAAAATATGATAGACTCATACTGATCAAAGAATCTTAGCAGTTTCAACACCAGGAACATGAACGTTTGCCTTGATCAATTCATGAGGGGTTTCCTAAATTCCCTGGAAACCCAACCTGAAAGCATGACTCCAGGCACAGTTTTGAACAACAAATTAGACCATGTAAATAGACTTATCCAATTTCAGTACTTACAGGGCCACTATCCTTAGAATAGTTGGGTGCTTCATGATCCTTAATGTACTTAAATGAGTCACTGAATTATTAAGACCACAATTCAAATTATTAGCAATTTATATAGAAAGTTGAAGAAAGCTGATGTAATTATTCCATTATTCTACTGTGCTTTGCAGGTCCTAAAATGGTAGAATTCCATGGTCAGCAATTTCAGATCAACTCAAAGGACGGCAAGCCACTTTTTACAGTGGATGAAAATGAGGTTGTAATTGGCACAGATAAACTTCGAGTCACAGGTTTGTAACAGTTTAAGAAATGCCCAAATAATAACCGCAAGAAAAGCACAATAAAAATGGCATTTTTAAATACATTGTTGTGTGTGAACACAAGTTCTGGTTTTACCTCATTAGGAAATAGAAATCTGAATATATTCTGACCTTTTTCAATAAATAATCATTAAGAACTTTTAACAGCAAAATAATAATATGTATATATAAATATGTATATATGTCTGTATGTGTGTATTTTACTTTAAAGCCATTACTGACTGGAACTGTACTGGTGCATTTTTTTTCTGAATTATTTAACGTTTCCAGTGCACAGTGTTAACTGAGGCTGAAAAAACTTGAGATATTCCAGTGTGAGTTCTGTTGAGCTTTTATTTGTGGAAACCTTTAGACTCTGATATTTTCATTTTCATATCTTTCAAAGTATTTCTGCTCTGTGTGTAGCACATATGTCACAGGATGGTATTTGTAGTATATTTAAAATGTCATCTGTCAAAAAACAAGTTTGTCTTAGGCTATTTCTGCAACTCACGAAAGTACTCATTTACAAAGTAAGGTGTCAAAGTTATCACATGAAAAGCTATTTCCTTTCATATGACCTGATAAAGTCAACCTTCATTTTCCAGGTGTAAGGCTGCATTAAAACAGGTACATCAAAGTGTGATTTCTCTTTAAGCTGAAGAATCCATCAAAGGAAATACTGAAATTATCCTATAACTTGTTTTCAGTTACATTTTCGATATTTTTAACCTGACTGCAGCTGTGGTGGGTTGACCCTAGCTGGACGCCAGGCGCCCAACGAACTGCTCTGTCACTCCCCTGCTCAACTGGGCAGGGCAGGGAAAATATAACGAAAGGCTCGTGCATGGAAATAAGGACAGGGAGATCACTCAGCAATTACCGTCATGGGCAAAACAGTCTCAGCTTGGGGAAATTAGTTTAATTTATTACCAGTCAAAATCAGAGCAGGATAATGAGAAATAAAAACTAAATCTTAAAATACCTTCCCCCCACCCCTCCCTTCTTCCCGGGCTCAACTTCACTCACAATTTCTCTGCCTCCTTTCCCTGACTGGTGCAGGGAGACGGGGAAAGGGGGTTGTGGTCAGTTCATCACATGTTGTCTCTGCCACTCCTTCCTCTTCAAGGGGAGGACTCCTCACACTCTTCCCCTGCTCCAGCGTGGGATCCCTCCCACCAGAGATAGTTCTCCATGATCTTCTCCAGCGTGGGTTCTTCCCACAGGCTGCAGATCTTCATGAACTGCTCCAGCATGGGTCCCTTCCATGGGGCACAGTCCTTCAGGAACAGACTGTTCCAGCGTGGGTCCCCCATGGGGTCACAAGTCCTGCCAGCAAAACTGCTCCAGCGTGGGCTTTTCTCTCTTCACAGATCCACATGTCCTGCCAGAAGCCTGCTCCAGCACAGGCTCTCCACAGGGTCACAGCCTCCTTTGGGCACACCCACCTGCTCCAGCATGGGTTCCTCCATGGGCTGCAGGTGGATATCTGCTCCACTGTGGACCTCCATGGGCTGTGGGTGGACAGCCTGCCTCACCATGGTCCTCACCATGGGTTGCAGGGGAATCTCTGTTCTGGTGCCTGGATCCCCTCTTCCCCCTCCTTCTTCACTGACCTTGCTGTCTGCAGAGTTGTTTCTCTCACACATTCTCACTCCTCTCTTTGGCTGCAGTTGCCCGGGTTTTTCCCCCCTTTAACTATGTTATCCCAGAGGCGCTACCACCTCATTGATGGGCTCAGCCTTGGCCAGTGGTGGGTCCTTCTTGGAGCCAGCTGGCATTGGCTCTATTGGACGTGGGGGAAGCTTCTGGCATCTTCTCACAGAAGCCACCCTTGTAGCTCCCCGCTACCAAAACCTTGCCACGCAAACCCAATACAGCAACTATCATGCTTAACTTTTGGTAATTATTGGTCCTCTGAAATCTTGAGGTCTTAACTTGAATGGATATATTCATATTTTTTCACTGTGCAAAACTACAAATGTGGTAGTAAAGACAAAGTTAAGTTGTAATAAATGTGTTAATAAAATTTGTTTACGCCTGAGGGTTTTATCTTAAGTTTTTTACTTTTTAACCTAATTGAAATTACAACTTTGTTTAAGAAGGAAGCCATATCAAATAATTATTGTTTGCCCAAGGGATGCTAAACTTTAATAGAAAAGCATGTTTAACAAAGATATGAAAAACTGCATAATTGTTAACTGATTTGGAAAAGGTCTATCTGTGCTCAAAGTCAGTAAAAATCATTCATACACGAGTTGGAATTGTTATGCTAAAACATGTATTCTGACTGTCCAATATTAATCTTTACACTGCAAGGATAATTGTTTACTTTAGCAGATATTGTAGAAAGATTCATTGCCTGTTTCTTTTTTACACTGGAGTACAATTCAAAAGCAAATCCATTAAAGTCAGTGCAGTTAGTTCAGTGTAAAATTATATAAGTGAGAGGAGATTCATGCCTACTTTGCTTCAAATTAATTTATTAAAATTGTGATTTAAATGATACTATTAGCATGAAGGATAAATTAGCAATACTTTGCATACAGAGATAATTTTTTAAACATTTTAGATAGAGAACAAGATCAATGTGAAATAAATTTTGAAAGTTCATACCATAAGAAAGAGACTGTCTCAGGCTTAGAATACACAAAGAACATTTTGCAGTTTTTTATGTACAGTATAGTGAACTATTTGATTTTACTTCTTCTTATTCATGTGAATTGTGAAAAGCTCAGTAACAATTTGTAAGAAACCTGACAGTTTTCGACTAAAATATAATATGACAAAGTGCAAATGTCTGTGATTTATGGTATTTCAGGAAAAAATTAAAAAGTCTAAGAATAAGTTAATCCAACCCAGCACCTCAGGAATTGTCATTTTCCAACAATTTGGTATGTTTGACCTCATACTATTGCAGGTCAGACATTTTTGGGCCCATGTGGTAGAATAAAATTGTGGCAGACCCTTTCTCTGTTTTCCTAAGAAGAGCAAATGCCTGGGGAAAGCCATGATCAGCAAAGTGTCTCAGATACAGGGTCGCAGATGGGTCTAGATGCCCATGTTCAGACAACTGAGTTGAACCCCCCGTCAACACAATCAGTGCAGCCTGGAGTGTGATTCACTTCACCTTGAAGAAGACATCTAGTCACGGCTGACCAAATGTGGTTGTCTACTTTAGGATGAGCTCAATGGCTTGCTCAGCTCCCTTAAATATAGTGGCTGAGTTCACATGCTTAAACGTAAGCTTCCAGCAGTGTTTGAAACACCTTAGGGAATGTGAGACACCACGTGGTATTGCTCTACCTACAGGAGACACTTCCTTTGATCGTGGCAGCTGGAGGCCAGGCAGGATGTACAAGGGTATTTTTAGATGATAGTAGGTACATGTAATTAGGCAACTAAATTCTGCCTCTAGCTCATCTGTGACACCTACATCACAGACACTTAAATTTAAGTGTATGAAACTGAAGTTCAATTTAACCCTTCATGACAATTAATGCTACCTGAAGGAGCATGTACTCCAGTTACATCCTCTCTAATAATTATTCCAGTAATGACCTGCATCTTTTGCAGACATTTATTATGATGTTACAGAGGTATCAAACATCAGCATTTTGTTCTGGTAGGGTTTTATACGTTCGGTTGGCATTGGTGACAGTCAAGCCCACCTTTGTAACAGTGTATTGACTGGCATAGAGCCGATTGCTTTATAACTAACAATATTGCCATGGAAAAAGGAGTGAAGTCACAGCACTGGCTGGAGACAAAGTTCTGCACAAATGACTACAGTCTATGGCCATACGAGTCCTGTTTTTCCACTCCCTTGCCTGCTCTGCAAGCTTGCCAACTAGAAGGCTGTCCATGGAAGGGAGAAAATAGGCTCAAGTAAATAAAATCATATACAAAAGAAAAATAGTTAACCTTCACCAGTTATAAAATTATCAACTACTATCAACTACTGGGCAAAAAAAAACTTTTTAACAAGTACAAATAATAATTTATATATCATGACTGTTGTTTCAGGTAATATTTTGGTGATTAATAGATAAGAAATTAATAGAAGGCAGTTGCTTACCCTCCACTCTTCTTGAAGAAAAGCTGGCAAGACAGAGGGCATCAGTACCTTTATGGAGAAGCATATTATATCACCCTTTTTCCAGTTTACCACTTGTCCTTCTGCTCACTTGTCTTTCATAATCTCTTAAATTATTTGCTGAGTATTGTCAGTGATTTTCTAGTGCTCTGTTCTATGGGAAGGTTTTTTCAGTTTGAGTAGCTAATGCTGAAGTGCAATGTGAAGATGTGTGTTTAATTTAAACACTTCTGCTCAGAAGGTAAATTAAGTAGGGAACAATTTGAGGATATGAATAAACACTGTTAGACTTTGAAGAGCCAGATAGTCCTTGCTTGATAGTGGGAGGGGGTGTTAATGAAACTTGCTGACTTCAGTCCTCTCATTAAGAAAATTAATATCTTGATCTGGTGTATTTTAGGATTAAATTATGTTATATATTATGTCATAAACAATAGTATGTAAAATAGTAAATTTAGTAGTATTCATATCATAATTAATGTCATTTATTTACAGTATAAAAGTAGGTAATCAAGACAAGAAATCAATTTAGGGCCATTTTCCAAAACAATTTGCCTAGGGATTTTTATTTTTTTTAGTGTGATACTGTTCAAACTTAATGCTGTTTGATGAAGAAATTTGTCTCACAGGAAGGCAAGGTTGCTTGTTTAGAGGTGACAACTCTAGAGTATGTGAATAAGCCTTTTCATTCCCTCTTACAGCACAACCACCCCCACGCTACCATTAACGGTAATGTTTCCAGTTGGCTTTCGTCCCTTAGCCCCTGTTTCCGTGCAAGCGATGCTATCTCTGTCACTGCTGACCTGTCTTTCAGAGCAGGGGGCCTGTTTTAGGAAGTGGGAGGCCGAGGCTGAATTCCCTCCTTGGCCCAGGAGAAGTCAATCCTGCAGTGCCACCTCCCAGGGCAGTGCTCTGTAATGCCGTAGGATGTGTTAGGTGCCCAGTGTGAGGGGACAGCTGGCAGCAAGCGCTCTTCATGTCTGCCAGCAAAGTGAAGGTCCACCTCTGGCTATGTGCTCCCTCGTTTCGTCCTCTTTCGTGGTTCACCTTCAAAAAGAGAAGCAGAGGGTGAGATCCCCAGAGTTGTTCACTGCTAAGCATGGGCTTCAGCCTCCTCCAGTGAGGAGGGAATGCTCCGCTGACAGTGCTGTTCTATAAAGGCATTCAGAAATGTTATTTTTAATTAAAATGCTGTAATTCCTGGGGTTTTGAGCTGACTCCAATAGCAATACACTTGGGCCTCTCTGGGGAGTTTGGGCTCTCTCTGCCTTGTTGCTGAGCAGAAGTGGTGCGTGGACCAAGAGACCTGCCATCCCGGACCAAGAGATCGGAGCAAATCACTAAACCAAGGATCTGCTTTATTTCAAACAAGGCTTCAGCAGCCATGATTGCCGCCAGGTCTCACAAATCTCTCTTTGTATAGATGTTCGTTCCCCTCCTCCAGTCGATTTTACCAGGCTCCTCTTGCTGACATCTCTCTGTGCCTATCTGGTCATCTTTAACACAAAAAGTCCAAACCTTGTTAGGAATATAAAAGTTGGACTAGAAGAGGCGTCTGATTTATCAGCTCACATCCCTTTCATAGACAAGTAGGTCATATAATTTATTTTACAGTCTTACCAAGCTACATCTGAAATGCAAACGCTATTCATTTTTATCTCACCAAATGTGAACTTATGTCTAAAAGGTGCTGTAGGAGAAATACAAAAGGCTGTATATGAACAGGTCTCAAAGTGACGTTAGGGAAGCCTGTGAGACTTCTAGAAGAGTTCCTTCCTCTGCTGTGAGCTCTTCCTTCCTTGTGCCTTGCAGCTCTGCACATCCCATAGAGCAAGGCATCGTGAGGGCACCTTTGGCATGTGGCATCCCGCATGTGCAGTGAGGTGCCTCCAGCAGCCTGTCAGCCCACTTGTGAACAGGCTGCAGATCGAGTTCTGAGGATGGCTTTAAGTGACCTCAGGACTCAGTAGGGCATTCTGAACTTTAGTTAGAAGAGAAGAAGATCTCTGAGTAACAAAGTTTAGGAATGTTGTCAAAGCAAAGCAATCAGTATCAGAAAATATTACTGGACAAGTTAGTTTGAGCTTAAATAATTGAGAAGGGAGACATGTCATGCACAGAGAGGTAAGCCTAAACCTGGCTGAGCTCACAAAGTCATATTTGCAGAATAATTGAGATATCTCTTTATTAGTGACTTGTCCTTTTCATTCCTATCGCCCCTTCCCCACTGTCTGTGTCATCTGAAATCATTAGTAATTACCTTTTTTCTTCAAAGTCTGTGATAAAATGTTACATCACATTTGGCCCCACTAGTAACACATCCCTTCACTCATAGTTCTCTGTTTGCAGTTATGTTTTAAGAGCTATTAGTCAATTTTAATCCATTTAATGCATTCCAGGCTGATTTGTGTTGCTCTAATTCCTTAATCAAAATGGGATATGATGTCGAAGTAAATGCCTATGGAATTTTATTACACCCATACTGTTACGTTTATCAGCCAAGCTTGTCATCTCATTTTCAATTCAAAGATATAAATGTATTTAGTAATGTCATACTCAGTGCTATACAGCATACAAAAGAGGCGCAAGAAGTACAGAACATGGTGTTTAATTGATCTGCTAGAGGACCTTAGTATTTTGTGCTTGCCTTTCATATTGTGATACCTCAGTTTCTTGAATTCCACCTGAGTGAGTATGGGAGAAAGAGTGCAACTGAATTTCTCATGTTTTTCCCTGAAGTCACTGGTACAGATATTTACAACCTTTAATTCCACTTTTAATCTGTTTTGGAACTAAAAAGTGATAATGATGAGCTATAGTGAATTGTATGGATTTCTAAGACGACAGAGGAATTATAAGCAAATCAGGCAGAGCACAGAGTAGAGCTTTTCAGAGTCTGCCCATGTGGGTAATGTCTATTGTGGAGACAAAGCTCACCAGCTGAGTTTGAGAGACACTATATCCATGTGGAAGAACACACCACAGAATGTATGTTGGTATAGTAGATGCATGCATGACTAAGAGAAGAGAAGGGGAAAAGAAAGGAAATTTAAAAATGCCTTCCATGGTCATCAAGCCAAAATATGCATCCACAACAGCATTTTGTTCAGTCAGAACTGCACTTTTGCTGCAGATCTGATGGTTCTGACAGCTCTCATATCCCACTGGTTTTTATTGTGGAGAACTCGGGGAGTGAATACAGTGGGTTCCTTTTGGATGAAAACGAACTGAGAAACGGGCTTCAAGAATGCATATACTTCATCAAAATAGCAAATATATTTTAAGTCCACAGGATGAGACTATAGTTGGTCCAAAGTAAAATCCCCCAGATCTGTACAGTATGAGCAGCAGATCTTTAGCACCAAGTGTATCACGCTATAAATCCACCCGTTTCACATTACCTCCTAACGTAGACATACCTAAAGACCTAAAAACTACAATTGGAAGACATTAAGATCAAGCTATCTCCCCTGATAAATCCTGTATTTGGAGTTCATTCAAATTTATTGACAAGATAAGGCTTTTGTTTGCACAGGTAGTATAGTGACAGTATATATTTCACTGAAATTACAACTTATTCACTGTAATCCAAGACGAAAATCTGAGCAAGGAAAACAGTGACATGCTTGCTGTGCTAAGAATTGGAAGGTAGGACATAGTGGAATGAAGGACAGTGGGGCATCCTGATATATTCTCAAAGGACCACAGTGTCAAAAGAATAACATTTGAGGCAGTCTCTGCTCAAAAGAAAAACTTGAATTCATTGCCACCTCTAGCTGGCAAGTAAACTGTCAGAAGTTTTGACAGATCAGCATATCCCTGCAAAATATTGTAGTTGTACCAAATCAGCATTTTCTGACAAACTTATTTAATTCCTTAGGGTTTTTTTTTTCATCATCTCCAATGTGTAAGGTTGCCACCTTGTAACACCCACCAGCGCAAATACAAGAACAGGAGAATAATTAACTATGTCCGGCCAGCCATTAGGTTTTATCTTGCAAAATAATCTTAATGCTAATGAAGAAGGGTTAAAGTCCTGTCTCAATTAATGATTTTTTTATTTTCCACTGTTATATTCATGCCAGTTAGCAGATTCCAGGAAGACTCTTCTATTTAAATTAATGATGAGGTTATCAACAGCTAAACAAAATTTAAATAGAAGCTTAGAAATCCATGCTTCCTTGAAGGGGTGAAGTGATTCAGTATGCTAATTCTTATATTTTGTGCACTTCTCTTCTATCCAAGCTAAGGAGATTTCATTCTAAGGAATTCACATTTCATGCTTTCATAGGATATCCTGAGAACTTTCCCCCAGCCCTCATGAAGTGACAGTCTTCCTATCAGTTGGCTCAGCAATGTGTTAATTTTTAATGGTATCTCTTGATTTCACTTTTTTCCCTTTTACTGTGTTCTCTGTTGTTGCTCCCCCTAATTTTTATTATCCTTTTCCCATTATATCTAATACCATCTAATACTACAGCTGTACTTCTTACACCACTTTCTAATTATCCATTTCCCCTTGTCTTTCCTTCCTTCTGCCTGATTCTACATGTACTTTCACTTTTTCATTCCAATCTCATCAGGTCTTTCGACAGAACACAGAAAAAAAACAGTTTTCTTTTGTTTGCACATACATTTGCATTTAATATCTTAACTATGATAATATTTAAATAAGCATGCATATGCATGCATGCATATTCACCAGCCTGGAGCTCAAGAGGGCTCTCAAGAGTTTCTCTAGATGAATTCCAAAGCCCTGACTTAGGGCTTTCTACAACCCAGAATTCTTTCCTACAGGTAACTGCATTCTGTTTTAATTAAAAGAGCAGCCAGAAAAGCCGTGTTGAGTAATTTCCTAGCTATTAAAATACATTGCCTTGCTATATATTTACCCAAAAAGTGCTTAGGTATGTGAAGGCTCTAAACCAGAGACCACCCAACATAAGGCCTCCCCAGTTCTGGATGAGTACCTTCACAAAGCCAATGAACAAGGTGAGAGACTCCACCCTTGCTGCTGGTGGTGTTGAACTGCTTTTTTGAGCTGTCTCAAGGAGATGACTCAAGCTGAGGAGCTTTTGTACTACTTCAGGTAATTCCCTGGTCCCAATGAAGCTTAGGAAGGAGCTGGTCATTGAGCTGGTGATAACTGCGATGACACTAGTCCTCAGGAGAACAGAAATGGAGGTGCTTGGCGAACTCCCACGTCCAACAGGGAGGTTCCTGGTGAGGTTGGGTTCCTGCCTATTGTGGGGACACTTTGGAGCTTGCAGTTTTCGGATTAGTTGTTTTGGTAGGGCATACCTTTAGAGCTGAAAATAGAAAGATGCAGAGGAGAGTGTTTACACAAGGCCTGCCTGCAGAGGGATGAGGCCTCTCTGTAAAGCGGCTCTGCACACAGTGAACAAGGAGGCTCTGAAGGAGGGAGGAGCGTTACACCAACATTTACCTGGTCTGCTGCCTGGTTCAGTGCAGTTGATGCATTTACCAAGCCAATATTCACAGTGATGAAGAGGGCTTGCAAACCAAGTTTTCTGCCATCTAGCCAGGTACTCTAATCATCATCGCATTGTTCTGCAAGACTTGGATACTGCTACCTCCTTCTCTTCTGCCAGCAGCTATGTTTGGAGGGGAACTGGAGGGTGTTATTGTGTGGAAACCATCAATGTGAACATGCAATATTTAGGTACTTCATTATCTGCCTGACCATGATTTTTTTTACAGTCTGAATTGTTCTCTTGAACCTCAGCACCTGGGACCTAGGTTGAAAATTGACTGTTGTGCTCTTATAGGCAACCTGAATTCCTAAATAAGTTAAATGTCCAGGGCCTAAAATTCATCTAAGTCCTTATTTGGATTTATGCTCTAAGCATTCAGTCTTGCTTCTATTTCACAGTATAAATTCTCAGAGGAGGACCAGCATCACTGCATGCTGCACTCTGTGCTATGAATTCCAGCCTTGAAAATGACTTTATTATCATAGCATTTCTTGCACAAATTAACTTAGAACTGCACAGAAAGAGTACATTGCAAGAGTGAAAACACAAGATGCAAAGAAGAGCAAGGTTAAAAGTAGGTGGGCTACAAAGAAAAATTAGAATAATGACTTGTCACAACAAAGCCATGGACTCTGATTTTCAGGAAGGTACCGATATTAAGGTGATGAGGCTACATAGTAGCCCCTTTACAGGAAGGATCTTATGAACAGCTTAAGAATCTGCAGCCATGAACTTCATCTGAGTTCTGGGTGTCCAGGCTTTAAAATTTATTTGCCTGCAGTGGCACAACACAAATAATCCTTTCATACTGATGATTTGCTTTGCCCCACCTACACAAGTGTCACCACACAGAGGGAATCGCTGTTTCTTCCCCGTTAGGATGAAACTACTCTTATTTCAAGAGGTAAACTGTCTGACCCCATAGTCATTACCATTTTATGTGCATAAATACCACTCTATATTCAGCAAGTCTGCCTAAAAATAGGGGAAAATCTGTGGTAAAGCTACATGCCAGAATTTGTGCTATGTATAGAATAGAAATATGATTATTTAAGTCTGTAATATTTGCAAAGGTTTTGTGGGATCTTAATTACATCTGTGAACTGTATTGGAAGTTACATTCTAAAAATCCTATTTACTTATTTTGTTGTCCCGAGTAGATTTCATTTTAAGAATTTACACCTGTACTTTTACATTACCTGTGTGTTGTGTTGTTCCAATCAATACTGTAATAGTAGGACTCTGTCTATATTTTAATTGTCTCATTAATTCATAGAATCATAGAATGGTTTAGGTTGGAAGGAACCTTAAAGATCATCTCGTTCCAACCCCACTGCCATGGGCAGGAACACCTTCCACTAGACCAGGTTGCTCAAAGCCCCGTCCAGCCTGGCCTTGAACACCTCCAGGGATGGGGCCTCCACAACTTCTCTGGGCAACCTGTGCCAGTGTCTCACACCTTCATAGTGAAAAATTTGTTCCTGATGTCTAATCTAAACCTACTCTCTTCCAGTTTGAAGTCATTCCCCCTCGTCTTGTCATGACATGCCCTTGTAAAAAGTCCCTCTCCAGCTCTCCTGTAGGCCCCCTATAGGTACTGGAAGGCTGCTATAAGGTCTCCCTGGAGCCTTCTATTCTCCAGGCTGAAGAACCCCAACTCTTTCAGCCTGTCTTCATAGGAGAAGTGCTCCAGCCCTCTGATCATCTTCGTGGCCCTCCTCTGGACCCACTCCAACAGATCCATGTCCTTCTTATGTTGAGGGCTCCAGAGCTGGACGCAGTACTCCAAGTGGGGTCTCATGAGAGTGGAGTACAGGGGTAGAATCACCTCCCTTGACCTGCTGGCCTCGCTTCTTTTGATGCAGCCCAGGATGCAGTTGGCTCATTGTTAATATATGTTTTTGTATCTTAGTTTCTGGTGTCAAAATGGCCATATAAATAACTGTTGCTGTTTTTTTTACATTTGAATTTCTACAATATGGTATTTTTCTTTTTTTTCAGGGCCTGAAGGAGCGCTTTTTGAACACTCTGTAGAAACACCACTTGTGAAGGCAGAAGCTTTTAAACAGCTTAGGTAAGAATTTATACATCAAACCATAAATCTAATAAATAAATGTTATTTGCTATAGATAGCAATGTTTTACTGAACGAGGGATTTTCATCAGCATTTACAGAACTACTAATAACTTGGGTTTTCTATTTTATGTGACAAATTATTGTTTTGAAGGAAAATTGTACATTGCTCTGCAATTTTGAGACATGATGAATGATTTATTGCTGCTGGTTAATATTTAAAGCCACATAAAATACGGTGGAAGGTTTTTCTGTAAACTCAGAGTTTTCAATTTTGAAACATTTAAGTATGATTTTTTTCTACAATAGAAGTTGCTTGTCTCCAGTGGGTCATCAGCCTATTCATAGTCAAGATTTTTAGAAATCATTATCAATCTGAGGAAACAGACTAGTAAGAAAAATTTGGAAATGTGCAAAGCTCTGTATAACTAAAAAGAAGTCTGGAGCGAGAAAATCATTATAAAGTACCTTGTAAGTTTCACTCCTTAACTCTAGGATAGCATTTATTTGTCCATTATTCTACGTAATTTTGAGTATCCCAAATTAGTTTAGAGTATGTTGGTTATGATGAGGTAATAAACTCAATGTACATTCTGTTCATGAACATGTTATGTTTCATTTTATAAGCCAGTTCAAAGAAAGATTTGAAATGAAAGCGGATCTCTTTAACAACTATACTTCTGTCCTTTCATACCTTGACAGTCTGCTACTTTCTGTCGTAATTTCTCTTCTTAGTGTTTCTTCTCCAATAAAGATAACTATTAGAGAGTAGCGAAGATGATTAAAGCTTTCAAGAACACTGTCTGTAGCTCGGTGACTGAATTTTCAAATTGAGAATGGCAAATGAGGAGACTATTCAGATACTTCTTTTAATTTTCTGCTCGATATTTAAGATTTAATTACAGTAAGATACCTTGTGCTTGCATTTGAAGACAGAACGAGCTCAAGACATTAGTTTTTAACTGTTGATCTTCACTTTCAAGCAAGTGTTTCTTCTACTGTGGTAGAATTTGGATGTGACAGACTTTGACCAATATGTAAGATTCTGCATTGTGGTGAACATTATCTTGTTTTGGAGGGAGTGGATTCATTGTGTTGCAAATTTGTCATTTCCTGTGATTATCTCAATTTTGATAAAGTAGGACATCGAGTTTTGTAATTACAAAGCCAAGAAGCTCTCTGCAAATTTTAATTGGATAGATATCCATTATTTTTAGTGGTTGTTACTTTGCTTCGAATCCATCATCAATTAATAATATTTTAAGAGGCTTAGAGCTAATAGTTTTATCCTACAGCCATTATGCTATGTTACATTTTAAGTTCTTATCTGCGCTGTGTTTAAAAACGATTACACCGTTTCAGACTACATACAACTATTGCTATTATGAATTTTTCATCTGTTTTTGAAATAGGATATCATTTGAAGGAAAACATTGAGATTAATTCTAAGTGTTTGTTAAGTTCTGTGCTAGAAACTGAGTTAGCTTAACTCTAAGAAAAATGCTGAATATCAAGGCATGAAGCTGTGCAATGAATACATCACTCGGTCATGTCCTGGCTGGCTCTGAAGACCTGAAGCTTACTCAGAGCAGCTCAAAATGCCTCATTCCTTTACATTTTTTTTGCTGTTTTTACCACCCATAATCAGTGTCCAGTCTGAAAGCAGAGAGGGCAATGATTCCATGGAGGGCTTCTGGGAAAGATCGAGAAGCAAATGTGTCTGCAGTGCAGATGCTAAGTTAAGATGAAGACAGAGAAGAGCAATTTACAAGGCTCATACTGCTAAAAGGTTATGTTCAAGGGTAACTTTAAACATCAGTGTAAACAAAATTCATGCATTCTGTTGTGAAGGGCCTGAGACACCTTTACCAATGAATGGTAATTTTGTAATGCTTTATAAATATTCTGTTTCATTCCACACTGTTAAATATAGTGAAATATTCTGAAAAGTATAAATATACTGAAAAGCACTTTGATATGAAAATTTAAAATGCAATTTTAAGTATTACTTTTCTATTTTAAATTTGAATATGCTTGCTTTCCAGATTAAGGTAGTGAGTATCAAGTTATAAGTAATATAACCTATTTGCTCACCTCAAGCCTTATCTCCACGCTTTCACCATCTATTAATCTTCCGCTATTTTTCCTCTATTTTTCCTTCAGTGGTTCTGCTGTGCCATGTGAATGTGATATGCTGGCTCAATGTGATATAAAGTGCCATAGTATGCAACATTAAATATAGGGATGACTGCTTCAAGAAGACCCATCCACTTCAAATGTAGTTGCATGTTTCAAGGAGCTGACTGGAAAGCTGTTAATGCTCATAACTTTTCAGCCTGTGTCATCTGAATGGAGGCCACATTTATTCTCTGTCATTCAGATTTACCACAGTATCACAAACAAAGCTGACACAAATAGCCTTCTGAATTACACATTCTGCTGGCTTTCCTGTCCAAATGCCGAATTTCAAGATAGACCGCTTTTCTGGAAACAGAGAGATAAGTGTGTTAGAACATATCTTTTTATAGCTAAGTAATGGAGACAGACCAATGCAATTATACTGTGGTCAGTAACTGTCTTTTCATCCTGTAATTTGAAGGAAATATATAGAGTCCTTTTCAGTCTAATAGATGGAATTCATGACTCACTGGTAAAGAAAAAAATATGTGCTTGCACTTACTTCCAACTGGTAGGAAGAATTATTATTAACAAAATCTACATTTCGAAATTGAAGCATTCCTAGGTTCAACATAACATTGTCTACTATTGAGTTCCTTTCCTGGAGTTCTTATCTCTACATAAGATACCTAGTTTCCATTTACAAAATTCGTTAAGGCTTTAAGACATAGTGGAGACATAAAAATAGGGTCTCACATATGTAATAAGTGTCCAACAAACATCTCAATGGCATGGTAACAGTCAACGGGAAGATTTGGATGTGTCCAGGAAATACACTCCCCAGACAAACACCACTGAGGAGCTGCCTGGTTAAAATTAGCGAATTGTAATTAGTGAGAACAGAAATATGACTTCTCTCTGCGATCTGGTTGCCTGGTATAGTCAAGTGCCTACAGAGCTTCCAGGTGCAGGAGTGCTTCTTTGACAGCAAGTGCCTGTGTGGTGGGACATACCTCCTTTCCTTTGGCTGAAGCTGTTCCTCTGTACGGTCCCAGGACCACAGGAGAGCAAGCAAGAGGAAGCACAAGTTAGTCTTGTGTTTAGGGCATTCAGCCAAGAACAGGAAGAGACCAGGGGTTTGCAGTTATGATTTAAAAAGGAATCCTGAAAGACAAACCAGGTGAATGTCCTGACTACTAGATGATCTCCTGTTTATTTGCTCTGTTTCTTGAGGGATTACTTGGTTGTACAAAGACTGTCATTCAACCCAGGGATGGCCATAATCCAGCTTTTTACTCCCACCAAGCTGTTTTGTAGTCTGGTAAATAGAGATAACAGATACAGGTTTCATTCCCCTCAAGATGAGGAAGGAATTGAACCAATGCTTCATAATTCCTTGCTAAATAGCAAAGTCAATAGGATTGTATTATATGTAATATAACATTATATATTATATATATTTTATATATTATTTAGAATATTATAAAATCATGGAAAGCTTTATCTCTTCCATGATTTTCCATTAAAGTGGCCACAGCCCTTGTACTTTAGTGTGTATTTGGCATGGTGAGAATTTGCCTCAGTCAGGTCTCCTGGGGCTTCCATGGACTTTAACTGCCACCTCTAACTGGATCACAGCAAAGTTCTAAGGGAAACCAGGTACCTTGCTTTCCAAAAGAAGGAATTTAAACAGAATTATAGAAGCCTATGTTTGGACACATAACTTGTGACACAAAATGTAGGTGGGAAATGTATAACAGCAAGTAACAGAACGAGCTGCTATAGACAGAGACATTTTTAGCAATTCCCTGAAAGCCAGCTTCTCCCCAGGTTCCATGTTAGGTACTGGAAGTAGCTTCTTCTGATACTATCGAGAGTTTCATGCCAGCACACATACCCTTCTATTGCCAGTTATCAAATAACACTCTCTTTGTGAAAAACTAGTGTCACAGTTTGGACATTTTTCCCATCTGATGCTAACATATTTTTTTGATCATTTATAGAACTTTAGAATATTATTTAGCATATTATTCTGTTCCTCCTATATTTCGTATCCTTGAATAACATAGTTTTGTCATTTTGATACTCTTTACTTCTTGTGATCTACACGTCTTGCGGTTTTCTAAGGGAAAAAAAATGGATCAGCAAAGCTGTGTAAATCTCAAAACAATGTTTCTGAACTGAGCACTCATATTTCCCAAACTAATAAAAATGTGCATACAAAAGTGACATCTTTCCATTTATTAACTAACTGTATACTATGCTTAATGAATGTAATGCTCATAGTACTAGCTTGGTTCTTGTATTTGCCATAAGTGGATGTCTGACAGACAGCAACTGTGCCTCCTGAGCACAAATCCCATGGGAAATCACTTTTAGTACAGTCAGTTTGTGGTGTTTTGCCAGTTCTTCAACTGAGGATTTACATCCAAGTTCAAAAGTGACCCAAATCATTGCACCCTTCTTGCATTTGAAAAGCACTACAGCAGGAATGATATCACTATTCCAGACAGTCAACATTTGTCAGACTATGATTATAAATATATATATACAATGTTGTCATTTAACATATTATTTAACAGCTTATGAGTATATTCTGAACATATTTCTGCATTTCCCAGAGAAAAAGACGTATTTTAAACAAATGTATAATATTGGCATTAACCAAAACTTTATAATGTATCATTTGAGAAGCATTGCTTCATATTTTAATGAAATATCTATGTCCAACACTGAAAAGGTATATTTACTAGCTTGTGACTTATATGTTATAGAATATTGATAGTTTGAGGGCATAATTATACACCTTCAAGGTATTTGGTTGAGGTAAATTACTGTCCTGATGGGCTGCTGGTAGACCTCCCTGTCTATATATTCAGAATAAATATGTCCCCTTCAATTTTGGCTTCTGTTCTGTGTCATGCAGTAGCTCCACTTTTCTTACAGCTTCTACTTCTCTCTGACTCTTTATGAAGGCTTACTTTTATCCTTTCCATTCCCCATTCACAATATGATTTCCTTTTGCACTCAAAGTATAGATTTGCTAGGGTGAACTGTATAAGACAGAGAGAAAGGCTGGAAACTGAAGTTGTGGGGTTTTATGGGCATATGAATAAGAGTTATGAAGGAAATCTAGAAAGAGATGTATAGAAGCCAGACAGGGTAAAAACATTTGCTAAATCATTGCTTAATCATGTTTGTAATACTAATGCTTACATGCTAATTGCCTAAAAATACCATCTGACTAATTGAAGTACAGTGATTTTTATTTGCATTCATTATGCAAATCAAAAGCCCAGTTAGTCAGAAGAGAATGCACTACATAATGGAAAAGTAAGTCTACAGTTATGAGTCAGTATTTGTAAAGCATCTCTGCTCTCTGACTAGTGAGGTATTTCTACTGCAATGTAATTTTATGAGCCCTGGCATTAATTTGCTTGATATAAATTTGCATTCGCATACTTTACTGCATTCATGTTGATGAAGAACACCATCAAAGACTTCTTTTGGAAGCTTAAAGAATATCTTTCCATTCATCTGATGGACTCAATTCTATGAAAACACTTAGTTTAAAAGGATTGGATGGTACAGGACATCATGTTTATCAACTTTTCAAAAACAGTTCTGACTCAGATATTTAAAAATACCTTACTAGCAAAGGCTTAGCTACTACTTCACATCTGGTCTTCTATTAAGCATTAATATTTTAACCATTAATATTTTTCTTGAAAATATTGAAGTGAAAAGAATTTCCAAACAATCTGTTTTCTGTCTTGTGTTACTAGCTATTTGTGTGCACCCGTGTTCTTGCAAAATCTTGTTCATTGCAATTTAGTTTACAAACTACTGTGCTTCACCTGCAGGGCTTATGTATCATTGTATGTGGGGACCTTAGGAGATAGACTTCCCTCTGCTGATTAGGTCATCCTCCCTTCTGTAATTCTGAGTCTGTGGAGGGACTCTGTCCCGCTCTCACAGAAGATGTTCCTCTGCTGAAACAGGAGGAATGTTTGGTGGCCAGTGGGAACAGAGCCTCAGGTCTCCTAGTGAGCCTGTGTTGGCAGTCAGATGTGCCGGTAGTCAGAGCTGCTGCTCTCCTGAGCACCTCCAGCACCTTTCCTGTTTGGAAGGACTGCTGGCCTCTGAAACCAGTGAGCGAGTGTCTCAGTGACAGCAGCAGAGGAAATCCATGCACTGATGTTAGTAGCCTTTTTTGCCAGGTAAGATCTCCCTGAGAACACATGCCAGGTTTCTGCCCACTGTCATCACTGGCTTTCCTGTAAGCCAGTCAGGTGGCTGATGTTCTTCCTAAAGCCTCAGATTTTCAGAGATGTAGCTTAGTACATTAAAATCAATAGGAGTTCTTTCTGCTGCTTGTACAGGACAAAGCCATTTACCTGTTTTCCATAGCTGCTTATGTCCGTAGTGCAAAGGTGTAATGATTTCTGCACCTACACTGTTGAACTGAGTACCTGACAACGTCAGACTGCTCGGTGAGATTGCTAAAGTGAACTTGTCATCAGTGATTACAGCATACTCCACCAGAGCGCAAGCTACCGTGACAATTTCATTAATGATTGTCACAGTTCTAGACACCTTGCAGATGACCACCTGGAGCTCTATTTGGAAGTCTATGATTGTGCTGTCACTGGTCTAAGACATAATGTTGAGCTGGGTATAGCATCCTTTACATTATCTTTCACCTACATGCCTGCCTGCACGTATGTCGAGGGAGCTGGGGGGAAGCATGGAACAGGAGTCGCCCACCATAAGGATGTGCATGTGGCAAACACTGGAAGAAGAAAGGGAAGCATTTCCTAATAACAGCAATTCTTCCAAGATATATGTGCACATGTCAAGTGCACAGTCACTACTCACGCGCTTTCCCCTCTCTCTCAGCCTGTGTGTGCAGCTGCGATACTTCAGTTGTGAGCAATCTGAGGAGAGCGTGGCACATTCAGCCACTTTACTCATGAATTACAAGAGGGGAAGGGTATGACCTGCTTGTCAGCAAAGACCTCTTCACTTGAGTGTTTCCTTTCATGCAGAACAAGTGGACACTATGAACAGAGTGTACTGAAGAATTCCAGTTACTTGAAATCTTTCTATGCTTCTGCATATTAAAGAAAAGTTTGCTTCTTTTATATAAGAAAGTCATGGCAAATTTCAACCTGGAAGGTAATTTTATGAAAAAGAAGACTCATAATGAAAATACTAACCACATTTTTACAACAGTGATACAAAAACTGTTATTATATGACAGTAAAATTTTATAATACAATAAGTTGTTTTATAATATCAAAAAGATAGCTACTCTGGAAACATCTGTGATGTGCCAGATTCAATCACATTCACTGGGGCCTTGGCCATTTTTAATTACCTGGAGAGTGAGCACATCATAAAATTGAGGTCATCACAGAGACCTCTTTTGAATTAGCTCTGCTTACAACTCTTTATCACAACTGTCAGTCTTGAGAGAAGCTTCTATTTTAATCATATCTCAGTCCTGATCTTTAGTCTTCATTCCTTCAACAGCTCTGCATTGAGTGACAGTGGACAAACTGACAAAACCACCTCAATATTTAAGATGGATGGAGAATTAGTAAACGAATAACTACACTGTAATAATCACATCTGCTGTGGTTTTGGTTATAAATGTTGTTTTAAATTGCTTGTATAGTCTTTTGATAGTACCATTAAAACTGGGCACTGTTTTATTCTCTTTTTAAGAGAACATGTAAGTGTACTTGTCCTAGAACTTTGAACATTTCTTTTATATTGCTTACATAAAATAAGTTCTGTTAACCAAAACCTTGGGAACTGGAAACATCTGTTACTCAGATCTGGCTTTGTAATTGTGCTTGTGCACAGACATCACCCCTAAGCCATAAGCAGCGTTAGTGCCTGCTGTGCTTATGCTGAATCCAGAATCCCATAACTGAGACTTACTGGAATCATCTGTTGCCACTCATTTCAGATTTAGAACATAAATACAAAACAAATTTGGAACACAGACTATTTCAAAAAATAAAACTATGATGAGAATTTTTTTTGTTTAAATTAAAGGAAAGGAAAATATGCTGAAGAACATACCAGTTGACAACTTCAAGAGCAGCAAATACTCCCAACATTCAAGAATGCCACCCAAAAGGAATGGAGTGCCTCAGGGATCTGCCCTTTGTCCTTGATCATTTTTAGCATTAGACAAGATAAGCTCAAAAAAACCCAACAGACGTTTATTTAAAAATCAACCACACTTCGCCTACGTATGGAGTAGCGTTAAAAACAAAAACAAGAAAAAAAACCTCATCTATATCTGTCTAACACTTTGGCTGATCCTAAATGATGTCTTCATTGTTCATGCGTGTGATTCAGCTGGTAATTCAGCACACACTTCTGTTTACCATTTAGGCTGCATTCATACAACAGAGTCCAAACCTAGAGGACCTCTGCGTCCCCAGGATAAGCAGATGCATCTCAGATGCTCATCCACATTTAAAATTCCCTCTCTGCAAGCAGAAACACTGATTCACAATTCATTCATTCACTGAAGTAGGAAGAGATCCTCCCACAAGCCCATACAGATGTATTTTCAGAGATATTCATATACCTGGAGCATGGCCCCAGGGCTTTACTACTGCTTGGGCAGATAGTTCAGGTGGAATTGATTCAACTCATTTAGACAGCTAGAGTGTAGCTATCTACATCAGATCTCATCACCTCTTTGTGGAAGGCAACAGGTACTGTTTGGGCATATTACATTTTATCCTAACAGAGACATTTAGAATAGATCAGATTAATTATGCCCTAGCAGAGCCTATTTCTCTCTGTTCATTTTGAAGGGTGCACGGGGGATCATCTATACTCCTTACTATATGCAACTACATTTGTTCAGAGGAATCGCGCACTTATCGACTGTGCCATGTTCGGTTAGGCTCTGAAGAAATGAAAAATCATCATAAGAAACAAGGCCATGCACTGTGCTGTAAAATGTTCAGATCCCAGAGTAAAGCTTTTCCACTTGTAACCCTATATTCCATAAATTCATCTGAATTGTTAATCATAGTTTATATAACCTCGTAACTAGGATTAGCCAAAGCTGTCAATTACTGGCTCTTGTTTGATATCAGGCACGAGGTAATGAGTCCTTCCAAGCTAATAATTAGCTTGGAGGCCCTGGCCATGCTAGAACTTTATCTTTTCAGGAAACTCATGACACCATCATATTTGGCTAAAATAAGCGTCTTCTCTTTCTAAGTTGATAAAAATCCATAGTTGCCTTATACTCACTAAAGACTTTGCGAATTTCAAATTACAGTCTTAGTGTTTTCATTGCTATCAGTTTTCTGAATCTCTTGTTTCTTCAAAACCCTCTGTATATCTTCTGCATCAAATTCAGACTTCTTTTTTATGCTAATCTTAATAATTGTGTCAGCCTCCCATGCTTGTATTTACATGTATATTTATTATCTTCTACAGTTGTTCCATTGACTCCAGCAATTCTTGTTCTGAGAGTTTTTCTGCTCCAATGTCTTCCTGTAATTTACTTCTTTCTTAAAGTTTACAAGTCTGCAAAAACAGCACAATCTCTCTTTCCTTACAATCTTGGCTCACCAGATCACCCACAGCCTGAAGCACAAGAGAAGATGAAGCAATCTTACATTGTTTGTGCTTTTCTTTCATGGAGTTATTAACAAAGGAGTCATTACAGGAACACAGTCCATTTTGGTTTCTTGGGTCCTTCAGCTCTGATGTTGCAATACTTAAAATTTAGGCACGCTGATTCGGCAGCAGAGCAAGTAACAGACTTGACTCCATATCCAAGCTGTTGGAGTTATAAGATTGTAATAAGTCCATGGATAAAATCATTTAAATATAGATTCATGGCTAAATTGATAAATTTATCTCTGGACAAATGAATTTTTCCATAGAATCTGATTAGTTGTGATTTTATTTCTATCCAGTGATTGTCTAATGTAAAACAGACTGAGAGTCAAAGAATCCATTACTGCAGCAGCTCATCATTCTGAGGTCATTATAAGATTGTTTTAGCTTTAGAAAATGCATTCCCTATAAATTAGCTGTGCTTAGTTGAGCCTAATGACTGTTTGTGATCTGACTTCTTGGTTTCTCCACTCCACCACCACATGGCTCCTCATGAAATATTGACTATTGTTATCAACGGGATTTGGTCATTTCACTGTGGCTCCCCTTCATTCCAGCCAAGCATAATTAGCTCAGCTGTGTCATGTCTGATGACAGCTCCTTCCTGAGAGTTGGCAGAAGGGGGAATATGAAAAGTGGTTCGATGGTCTGGTCTTTTTTTCCCCTCCAGAGCTGAGAACTCAACCCTGAAGTGGTAGGGTAGTGAAGTGCTCCTAGCCCTTACCAACACAGACATCTGGGAGGGGAATCTAATAAACTTTGTGCCCTCTAGAAAATCTGACTATAAAGGTAACAGCAGCTTTTTAAAAGATATTATTTTCCTTGACCATACAGAATCCGTTACAGATCTGAGTTTATTTTTTAAGCTCAGTAACCATACACTATTAACACTTTGGACCTTGTTGATAGCAGACAAAAATAACTGACAATCTTACTTTTATTTTTGCAAAGGGAATTATTTTTTAAAAAAGAAAGAATCCTGCAGCAATATGACACATGCCATACAAAAGTCCTGTACTATTAGTAGCCCTCTTGTAACAACTGCTATTGCTTCACACATTAGGGCTGTCGGTATAGGTATGTATGTAAATGTTAAGAACATTATTGTCCCCAGAAAGAAGGCTACCAGAAAAAGCAGATCCTACTACATCCTTGTGTAATTATTTCAGAGTAGCTCTGCTGTTATCAAAGTATTTGAGATGTTTCACTGCATTACAATGTGCATTTGTCTCTATTTTTTAGAGGTCAGAGATGTTACAAACCGCCAGCAAAGCCCAGCACATTCTGAGACTTTCCCAAGTGACCGGAGACAAAAATGATAGACCTTCCAAAATGACATTTTCATTAATGCGTTTAAGCAATAAGCAGAAGAGAGTCAAGAAAAAAGTGACTTTTAAAATCAAATTACAACAAATTGCTCCATTATTTTATAGTCTGTAAATTGCAACATAGTGCCACTGAAGACCTAAAAAAAACCCTTCAGAATTGCTAGAAAAATGAGATGCTTTATCTACAGATGTTCCAGCCAAATAATTTTTCTTTAATGCCATCCCTATGTATGTACACTCGCCTCTAAACAAACGCCCTCATAGTGGGTTTCTCTGAATTTATTTGTACCCTATTCATTTTCTTCTGATATTATCACAGAACTTTTCTGTATTTTCACAAGATTCTGGTAATCTTTTTTACTACTGGCATAGTAACTTTATTTTGGAGAGGTATTAGCCTTGGCATACTTAAGTTGAAGGTACAATTCTAATATTAAGCTGTATTTTGTGCTGTTATTAGCTTTCCTGTGAATTTGTCTGCAATGAAATAGCCAGATGAACCTGGAAGGAACTGCAAAAAAGTTATCTTTTTTTTTTGTTTTAAATAATTATTATTATTCAAATTAGGTTCTTTAAAAATGTGCGGGTTTGCATGTTACATTTTATTGTGGCATGAAGTCTAACTTGGGATTCAGTGTAAGGGAGCTGTAGATACTGACATTTGCCTTACTGAAACTGAATATGTGTCCTAACGCAGGCAAATCCCAGGAGCAATAACCTTTGGAAAATGGTTTCTTTGAACTAAGCTACAAAAATTGGGATGATTTAATATAACCATTGACGAACTAATGGACTTGACAGGGGAAAATGGATGCTGGTTTTCAGTCAAATTTTTTCATTATAGTTCATTTAGTTTAATTCAGTGAAGCTCAGACTTAGAGTATCAAAGTGAAAGGAAGAAATATGGAAGACAGCATCATCCAGGTAGGAAGCAATTATTCCACGTTTAAACGAACACATTCGGTATGTGTGATGCAAAATGGTATATTTTAGAAAGAAAAATGAGTCAGCATTTGAAAGATTTGTAGTAGTTAAGTCAAATCAGAATTTTGCACCAAGACTTGACTAAGTAACTGCTCTGTTTCCATTACTGTGCAGAAACTGATCAGGGAAGAAGATTTAATGACTCATTAGTATTTTGTGGTTTTTTACATTCAGTAAGAGCTATCAGAGCTTACTCCTGAATACTAACGCTTCCATGTCCTTAAGATATACACGGTTGTTGGAACATGCTGTGAACCTTACCTTTCCTGTTTGCAAAAAGATGTAATTTTAGGAGCCATTCCAAAGAAAATAATTTTACAAAACAAAGCAGAACTGAGGCATGTACCGAGACTGAGATCTCAGTCCTGTCATTTTGTCCTTCTTTGCCTTTGGCCCTGCTGGCAAACAACCAAAAGCCACAAGGCAGAACACCAAGATCCATAGCTTTGGGTAATCATATTCTTCTTGCTACACCCCGATCACCCTCCCCACTTGCCTGCTGGGAGATAAGTGAATATGGGTGGGAACTGGCAGCCGGCATTAGTGTGTGCCTGCTGCTTACTGTCCACCTCCACAACTCTGGTTTAGTTTTGGTCAGCTCATGTCAAAAGGAATCCAGCTTCCTCATAAAGAGAGAATATGGTTTGAAATTCTGTATATTGGACCATAAATAAATGCTGACAATCTCTTTTTGCTGTGTAATTAGTGCATGCTCCGGCTCTGGTTTATTCTCTTACAATGTCTAGCTGCATTGCCAGTGAATTAGACTGCTTTCAGACTAATCAAAAAGCCAATATACTCCTATTGCCTTTTAAAGGTTAACATGCATTCAAAGAGCAGAGCTGAAAGCAGACGCCTACAGAGAACCAAGGCCAATTAAGCCCACAGAATCCTCTAGGTTGCTTTTTGACTTTCAAGGCGTTAGTTTCTTGACACGTTAAAGATTCTCCTTTTCCCCGTTTTTCCTCTTGTTTTTTTTTTTTTCTGTCGTTTCTTACCTTTTCTATTCTTCCTCTGCTCCACAACCTCCAATCACTGCCTAATTTCATGTCTGTTCCCCTTTCACCTTTCAAGTCAGACTTGAACTCAAGGGCAGGCGTCCATGGCAAGACTCCTTTCTGCACACCAAAGGCATATGAGGGTTTCTTCTTTACAATGTGAAAAAGCTGTTTTGGTTATGTGCCAACAGCATCTGATGTTCTATGCTCCATTTTCACAGCCTGTCCACTATGCAGCCTCAGTAATTCTGCATCTTTATGGACTGTAATAAGACCTGTCACCATTCCTCTCCTAACTCTTCCTGTTTCTCTTAAGGAAATAAAATAGGACAGAAAAGTTACATATATCTGTAACCTCAGAAAAAGATGAGCCTAGTCTTGGAAGTACACATGCGCAGGGAGAGTTGTACCGTGCTTTCTTTCACAGGACTGCTGACTTGCAGGATCAGACCTTCAGTGCCATAACGGGCAACCTTATTGAACTCACTGTAATGGCTTCATTTGGCCATGGAACAGTGTAGTCAAAGCACTTCATTTTTAAAAAATGTTTTCTAACTCGGAGAAGTCATGGAGACTGTTTACTGAGAGGTGGGTCAAACAGCCATGTACTCAAAAAAGAAGAGTGGGAGACATCCTTCTGAGGTCATCAGGTCTGATTTTAGCACCTTCATGGAAGTTCAAGGGAAACAAGAACAATATGCAAATACGCACCAGTGGAGCATGTACCATTATTCCAGCTCCAGCTCTTCTGAATTACATTTTCTAAATCTCCTCTTTTTTCTTCACATTTGTTAATCTTTTCTCTAATAATTTATTTCCCATGCATGCTCCCATATCAATACTTAGGAACAAGTATGAAGCAGTATCTTCAGTTCTACAAAGACTAAATGACAGAAGGGAAGGGGCATGGGATCTTTCACTGTCTTCTGTCCCCTCATATGACTTTGTTCTTAAATATAACCTTAATATAGATGGTTTTTTGGACCTTTTGCATGGATCCTTTTATTTAATTATACTAAAGCGCTATGAGAGGAAGACAGCATATTAAAGAAGAGAAAGTGATGGATTAGTATATTTTATGAACTCTCATAAAAATCAATATCAGCAAGCTTTGTGAAAAACTTTTAATGAAAAGGCATTATGAACTAGCCAGCATTTATGTTCTGCCAGGACACACCTCATGTTCTTTCATTGTTTAAGAGGGCTTCACACAAAAAAACCCCACCATATATGTGAACACGAGACCAATATCTTATTAATGATCTAAACAAACATACTGCTGTGAAATAACCTGATATAAAGTGAAATAAATCAAGTCTAGTATATTTGACATTTTATTTTCTCCTGTGTACAAGGGCCCTACGTGTTTCTCTTTTACTGACAGAAGAACACATTTGACTCAAATACTTAATACACTATACACTTCTAAATTCTTTACCATAACTTTAACACTTTAGTGCCAGGTTTACATTTCATAAAATATTCTCTGTATGGTAAAATCGACCAGGCTATTTCAACCAAAAAGCAAGCCCCCCCCCACCAAAAAAAAAAGAGTTAGCTGTATGTATGTATGGGCACACCAGTTGTTGCACCACAATTTCAGAGGCAGTGCCCATCTGTCTGTCCAGTCCACTTACAGTAACCTTGGTCTTCCTCAGGAAGGTGCTGGGAGGAATGCATACCTTTGGGGAACTTTTTATTAAAGTCATACCCAGGAATTCTGTCCCCATTGAATTCAGGAGAGATGCTGACTTATAAGATGGAAAGGACAAAAAGTGACCAGGAGGAAGGAATAAACTGTTCCCCAAATTCACAAGAGCAAGCTGGTTCCTCTGTCCTGCTCGACGAGTCAAGCTATCCCACATTGCGGTAGGAAACTTGGGCTCCAGAACACTGTGGTACTCTTTTGCAGTACTAAAACCAGCTTCCTAATGCATTGTGGTACTTATAAGATCAGCAAGGTATCCTTCCATCTCCTGCCAGAACAGGATGGAAGAAGAGATCAATATTCCTGCAGCACGCACCGGCTGAGAAGGGGTATTCAAAGTCAGGGTTCAATTCAGCTGCTTTTTTACCACAACCAGAGCAGGTTGTCACTCCACTCACATCCTCCCTAAACGCAGCCAACTGAGCAACTTCTGGTGATCTGGTATCTCCGTGAGTTAGCAACGTGCTTATAGGAAAAGGTGGGAATCTCCAAGCCTGTGGGTTGCTGGGATAGTTTCAGATCCAGAGCCTGGATGCTGTCCGGATTCCCTCAGAAGACTTTCACACAGTCCTTCATCAATTATATTCTGCACACCTCAGCACCAAATTTCCTTGGCAGGCAGCCAAGACAGTATAGTCAACTTCTGGAACTATCTTACCAACAAGGAACAAAACAGTGATAAAAATATTATCTTCCTTGTAATCAGTTGCTTTAGTTGTAATGGACTGCTGGAGGACCAATATCCAGCAGATGACAGAGCTATGAGACCACTTACTTCCCCACCCTTCCCTGCCCTTCATTAGCCAAGACCGTGCAGTTTCCTTGCACTTTGCTAGCAAACCTCCAGGTGGCTGCAGGGACCAGGGTGAAGGAGATCAAGGCAAAATACCTACTCTGCAAGTCAGCCTAGGTATGGTTTCCATTGCTTCACGTTCCGTGGATATGCCTACATAAACACTTTCATTTAAAATTAGGAATGTCCTTTTGAGGGAAATCTCCCAACTGCCTGAGCTCCCCAAATCTTTGTTGTCATTGTGGAATTGTTTGGGACACGTGAACAGGACTACATTTGGATTAAATTAATCTGAAAGATACGCTGTCTTGGAGAATGCATAATGTGCTCCAACCTTCTGTGTGTCCAGTCTTTGGAGTCAGGCAACAGCTCGTCCAGAATACTCCTCAGAACACGTATAATGGGGGTGTCAGGTCCTTGGCATCAAATGTTTTGCTGTCCTGATCAACTACTCTTACATCTCACCACTTGCTAATAGACCCCTGGCAGCTACCACAGTGCCTGGAAGTGACTCGTAAGTATGGAATCCATCTTCCCAAATGAGATACAGGCTGTGACAGATGTCTCATTTAGGACAGCACATTACATAGATTAATTCCTCTAGCTGATAAAGATCCTCACTCCATTCTGTTAAATGTAATTTATATGCCTGTAATTTTAACAAAAGATAAAGTGACTGGTAACAATGTATTCCCTCATCATTCTACTGCCTGAATTCACACAAACACTTAAAAAGCACCAAAAACTCTAAGACTAATCAACTTGTGTCATCTAAGTGTCCATGCACCCTCCAGCATTTGCAAGCAAATAGAATTCTTGTTTTGCCAAGACTTCTGAGGGATGCACATCAACATTTTGCTCAGCTCAGCCTACTCTCTTCCCCCTTTTATTGCCTGGAGAATAGATCTTGAAGACTTCTTATCAGCCAGTATCTGCACACAGCCGTGCATCTTCATAGTGACTGACCAAATCATTCACAATCCAAAGAGCAACTTCCTTCCATCATCTGTTCACTGATATATAAAAAAAAAAAGAGACCACATTTTGTTTTATTAGTGTCTATTTAAAATGCCACCAGTGTTAAGAATTGCAGTGCTCTGTTCACATCTTTCTGAGACACCCTGAGTTCATGCAAGTGTCTCCACCAGTCAGCTCTTCTGCTAGGGCAGTTCTGTGGTCCCCGGGCCCTTAAGCACATAGGAGAAGTTGAAACCTGCCCACCAGTGACAAACTGGAGGTGTCTCAGGGCCAGGACCACTGAAGAATTTTGGGTGACTTTAAGGTCAATGTCTAAGGGGCTGAGGCAGTCTTCAGGACCAAGTGGGGACTGAGAAGGGGCACTGAAAGTCAAGGTTCAACTCAGTCATGTCGTTTCTGTGCGAGGTGCCTCTTTCCCTTTTATTACATCTGGACTCGAGGCACTGAACCTTTGAACGCTGTATGAAGAAATATATCATTAGTGCTATTGAATGTTGCCTTTGCAAAAATCTCACACATAATAGATCCAGAAGGCTTGGAAATCATTGTGTAAGCTTCACTGCAGTTTCCATTGCCAGGAAGCTCCAATGACTTAATTAGGTAAATCTGCCCTTAGTTAATCTAGAAATAGGACCTGTATAAACAGCAGAAATTTAGGATTGTGATTAATATAGCAAATGTAATTCTTCCATGTAATTTAAATTATATATAAGTCATATCATAAATCTGTATATGCTTCTGAAGTCTGTGGGCTTCTTGCCAGCATTAATTTTGGTAGAAAGTAAGAAATATTTCTCCAGTGTTTGATTGCTTTTCAAACGCCAGGTCTGATACGCTCTTCAAAAATCTCTCCCGGGCTGCCTTGTTGTAACATTCAACAGAGCTTAAAAATAAAAATTTATGCCTACATATAGATGACTTACATCGATGAAATACTTAACAGAAGAACATGAGCTATTTCAATGTTTATAGCTTTTTGCTAAAACAAACTAAGGCAACAGTTGTATTCAACTACCTTGACACTGACTTATGCAAATATATTAAAATTTAATTATTAAAAATACAAACTTTGATTATTTTTATTATGTAATACAATACATAATATTATATAATACAAATATAGTCCCATGAAGCAGACCTCCCATGTAAATCACTCAAGGAAAAACTGATTTCCAATTTCATAGAAGTTTAAATCTAAGGATCTAAACCAAAAAGTCTTAGAAAAGTTGTTAAATCCCAAACACTGCTTAACAGAGATTACTGATACTGTGTTAGATGGCTGACGCAGAACAGACTCATACTCACGCCCTTGTACTCAGCATGATCATGACAGAAGTTTGTGCTATCTCAGAGTCATGGGATAAGGCATCAAACTATTTTGTGGATATGGTCCTGATAAGGAACCATGATGCAGTTATCCATTGTTAGGAACTTAAATTATCAATTTGGAGTTTAAACGAGTTGACGGTGACTAACCCAGGAGATGTCCAGGAGAGGCAGATCATAGAAACATAGAGTCATAGAATGGTTTTGGCTGGAAGGGACCTTTGAAGTTCAAAGAAGACAGAGTTTCCTGTTAGCTCTGGCCAGCAGTGATAAGCCAATATTGCCTGAGTTATTTTCAGATTTGGGGATAAAAAATGAAGTTTCAGTGACTGTGCTTGGCTTTTGCTCATATATCATGGGTTTGGGTTTTAAGATATCAGCTGGATTTAGCTTCTTCAGAACTTTAAGGTACAACTGAAGTTTCTCACAAGCACAAACTCCTTTCAAATTCTAGCTTTAATGAAGTAACTGCAAAGAAAAGGAAGAACTGAAGCAGTCTGAGTAAATGAAACTCATCAGACAGCTACATCAGGATTGTGTGTGAAATCCTTTCATTCCTGTAGCATGATTGGCAGTCAGAGTCTAGACTCACTACCTGACGCATACCTAGTAAAGGACCTCCTGGGGCACCATCCTCCACTCATCCAGATGGGCGACTGTCGAGCACACATGGAACCAACGCAGCATCTGCTGGGAGTGTGCGCACACACCCGTGCGCGCACACACACACAGACACACACCCGTACACTTCCAGAAGACACAGTGGGTGAGCACATGCTGACCTGGGAACTGGGATGCCAAGTTCTGTGTTATGGATGAAGCCCACATTATTTTATATGTGTCCAAGGAACATACAGAATAGAGGAGGTAACATGAACGTAAGGTAAACTGGGACCACCAGTTGATTCATTTTCTCTAGCCTTAATATTCACCTGTATAATGTTGTCTGATAGTGTAAAATTCAGGCTGCTGTCATCAGGAAGGGTGGTCCAATATTCAGGAACAAAACCCAGTGGGTATCCACTCTGATCCTGCGGTGTTCCCAGTGCCTCCAGATGAAGCAGTTGTAGGTAACAGTCAAAAGAAGCAATATAATCATGAGCTTGTTGCTGAGCTTGGGCTTTTTCTTTCCATCTCATGATTTTTAATTAGTACTTCTGTCCCTGCTACTTATCATGGAAATGATACCAAAATTCTGAAGAAACAAAGCCTTATCTCTTTGGAAAATAAAAATCATTAATCCTGCACGGTTGACCCAATGAGGTGGTTACTCAGCTAATGCAGTACCTTCCTGCCATCTTGTGGCACTGTAGGGTTTGCAACTTTCTGTTATATTGCATAATTTTTATTTCAAAGTTATTGCTTTTTAAGTTTCAGATGCCATCTAGTTAAACAACACACACACACACACACACACACACACACACACACAGAGTGAAATCTTGGTCTGACTGATAGCAGTGTCAAAACTCTTGTTGATGAAAAAACTTCCAGACTGCACTAATTTTATTCATTTCAATATCTTATTATGTCAAAAAATGAAAATTAATTCAAACTAAAGAATGTAAAAATGGGTTTCAGTTTTAAAGAATAAATTACTGCTATACTGAAATAATCTGAAGTTCTCTCTGAAATAATACCTTGTATTTCCATTATGAATTCATCTATATTTTTCATTTGGGATACTTTGGTGTTTTTAAATATCTACCTCCTTTTTCAAGTCTGCCTGAAGAAAAAAGAAGCTTCAGGCGAGATCCTTCAAGGGCTTGTTCAAAGTTTACTGATTTTTCAAAAATAAAGGAACATATGAGAATGTACTACTGTTGGATTTCCTGCTCCTGCTTTCAGGCTGGAATCACCGACTCGATCTTTGAGCATGGATGCACCACGAGGAATTAATATCAAAGCACAAGCTGGGAATATTGAAGCTCTTTCCCAGATGGATATCAAACTACACAGCAGTGATGGTGTGGTGAGTACAAGCCCTTCTGTTTCCATAACTATGGTTGATCTTGCTGTCTAAATGTAACTAATAGTTTCAAGGTTTTTTTCAAGTTCCGTTAGTTTAATTCCTCAGATTTTAAGAGACAGGATATTAAAATTAATGGTGCCAATAAGACTTTTGTTTATGGGTCAGATTAAATAATACAACGTATTGACATAATGTTGTATTAGCTTAGAGAAATGCTTTCAAATGAAACTCTGATAGCGCTGAGCTCCCCTCTAGCACAGTGATCCCGAGGCACCCCAGCAGGGTCCTTGGCCCACAGGTAGACAGAGTTGCTAAATTAAGGAGTGGAGCTCTGCAGACATCATTAAGAACTGCCTCATCAGCAACACAGTGCACATGCCCTGCTATTCAGTGTACAGGCAGGGCACTCGACTCTTACCACAGAATCACAGAATTTTTTGGGTTGGAAGGGACCTTGAAGATAATCTAGTTCCAACCCCCCTGCCATGGGCAGGGACACTTCCACTAGACCAGGGTGCTCAAAGCCCCATCCAGCCTGGCCTTGAACACCTCCAGGGATGGGGCATCTGTAACTGCCCTGGGCAAACTGTTCCAGTGTCTCATCACCCTCACACAGTAAAGAATTTCTTTCTATTATCTAATCTAAATCTACACTCTTGCAGGTTAAAACCATTACCCCTATCGCTACACTCCCTGATAGAGTGCCTCCCCATCTTCCCTGTAGGCCCCTTTAGGTACTGGAAAGCTGCTATAAAGTCTTCCCAGTGTCTTCTCTTCCCCAGGCTGAACAACCCCAACTCTCAGCCTGTCTTCACAGGAGAAGTGCTCCAACCCTCTAGTCATCTTTGTGATCCTCCTCTGGACCCACTCCAACAGGTCCATGTCCTTCTTATGTTAGGGCCCCCAGAGCTGGACGCAGTACTCCAGGTGGGGTCTCATGAGAGCAGAGTAGAGGGGCAGAATCACCTCCCTGGACCTGCTGGCCACGCTTCTTTTGATGCAGCCCAGGATACGGTTGGCTTTCTGGGCTCCCAGCGTGCACTGCCGGGTCATATTCCATTTTTCAACCACCAATACCCCCAAGTCCTTCTTCTCAGGGCTGCTTTCAATCCATTCATTGCCCAGCCTGTACCCATGTTTGAGATTGCCCTGACCCAGGTGCAGGAACTTGCGCTTGGCCTTGTTAAACTTCATGAGGTTTTTGCTAAGGAAGAGGATGGGCACCCCTTTATCCCTCTCCCATGTTCCAGTGTCTGCCATGAGCCTGGGCCTCAGAGCAGCTTTGTATATAACAAGTACGGGTGGAAGGCTATTCTTAAACCACTGCCTAGATAAAGTCAAGCTGGTTTATGGCACACTATTGAATTATCTCTAATGAGCCCATTTTCCTGCTTTCTCCCATGCAGCTTTTGCTTGACGCTGAAACTGTGCGACTCCCCAAATTGCCTGAGGGTACAAGGGGTGGATCTGGTATTTCTCAGGGGCTTTACGAAATCTGCGTGTGTCCGGACGGAAAGCTCTACTTGTCAGTGGCCGGCGTGGGCTCCACTTGCCAAGAGTACAGCCGCGTCTGCCAGTGAGGCACCAGAAAAGGCCACACACCCCCTTGCTAGTCTGAGTTTTATATTCTTGCTAAAGAGCATTACCGAAAGCAGAATTTTCAGAGTTTTAAAAACAAAGTACCAGTTTAAGAAACAAATCTGTATCTACGATTCTGGACTACAGGGTGAAAGGGGAAGAAGAGCACAAATGACATTTCAACTTCAGAAGAATGACTTGAATCAAATTATATGTTCTGTCAGTAACACTTTGAAAACAGCCTTACAGAGAGGATAAAAAAAAATAAAAGGAATATGTTTCCTTGCTGAACTATTATTCAGTCAGATGCTTATGTCATTGTTAATATTTTTGAGCTCCGTGTTTTTTTTCTCTCACTACATGTAAACACTTACTGCATTAGTGGGTGAAATTAAATTGAGGGAACTACTTGAACTATGTGCTAAGACAAAGCATTATTTGGGGAATTCAGAAAGTGCCAGCAAATGGTCTATGCAATTTTATTCTTGCAATAACACAAGATACGAAAAATGTGGTATTTGTATAAGTTCTGCATAAAAGGTGTTAATTTGCTAATAGCTTTCTATTTTAATTTGGCAAAATATATGGTGATTTGCTTATTACTGAGATTCATATAAAAATAACTAATACAAAAATCTCCAGGAGTCACTTCCACCTCCCTGCGTCTCAAATCTGTTCACGATACAACAGAGGAATATGTTAGTATATTTTATAATAGCAATAGTTTGTTGTACTGCCTGTACCATCGTACTCATTTAAACCCTTTCATATCTTAGGACATGCTAATTCAACAAGGCAATTTGCTTGCAAGCTGGACTAGTAAAAAGAAAAAAAAAATCCTTACTGTGGCTCCAGATTGTCTGACATGAGGAACTGTTTGGGCAGTGGGAAAAAAAGTCCTTTTTTGCAGGCTCCAGGATTCAATTAAGAGGACTATTTCATTTCCATCTGCAGCTGTTGACTGATATTTCTGATCCTGTCAGAGTGGGACTTCATCACAAACAGAGAGAGTAAAACTAATCTTTATTACTTTTTACATTAGGACTTTGGATACAGAGTAAATGCACACCAGAGTTGACAAACCATTTATTGACCTTGTGGAGAAACACAACTGCAGACCCATTCCCCTGTACAGTGTTGCACTGAACAAAAATAAATTGTTTGCACACCTCTGGGTAGCAGGATTTGTATTTGATAGTCTGTTGTTTAAACCGCATGGGTTTTTAACTCCTTTGATGCTCTTTTGTATATACTTGATGATACTATTACCCAAGTAGGAGCTACTATCACATAGTGCCTTGGTGTCTATTTACAGAAAGATTTTTACCCATAAATGTTATTAAACCACAGACTGTCCATCCTTTAGAGAAAAGAACTGTCATCCTTAAGGCAGGAGGATCGGAACAAAAGGATGCCTAAGACTGGGCTGTTTTTTAAACTTGCTACTTCAGCTCTGGTGGACAAGCGAAGAAACCCTACACAGTTATGATCCCAGATTCCCACAAAAGACTGAGTTGAGAAAGAGCCCCCGGTTAACAGTATCCACTACTATTATAATAAAGCCCTGGGTAGTCCCTGCCTCAAGGGCTGCCTTTGTAATTTATCCAATGAGTCTAATGTACAATACTGAAATTGCCCTTTATTAGCAGGGTGGAGCCCTCAGCAATTAATGCATACTCAAAGAGCTTCAATAGGAGAAGTAGGAGACATGCTGAAGCTGACCTTTCGGGGCCCTTCAGGCAAAGGAGGCAAGTAAATCAAGGTCTCCCATGTTATTTGGAGAGCACTCTGATCGCTAACACCAGTGAGATGTAGGAAGCCACACAGCTTCCATTTCTGAAATGCCTTTTTCCTGGGCTGAGACATCTACCTTCAGGAGTGAGTACAGCGCTGTTGGCCCTAAAGAGAAGAATGTATCTCTCTACTCTGCAACTGTCTCTCTCAATTCCATCGCTCTCTACAACTAAGCCCTGAGCCAAGACAGGCTTAAAGAGAAACTTGCCTTCAGCATTCCTTTAAAGTCAGTTTAGGTGGTTCCAGCTCCACATGCAAGTTTTTACAATCCAAATTATAAGCAGTCTTGGTTTATTCATTGGATAGAAAGTCTGTGCATTAAAATAAAGGACAGCAAATTCGATTGCATCTGCCGATACCCAAGAACCACTACTACAGGTAACCTGGAGGGCTGTAACGTCTACAGTCTTTTATAGATGTAGTACAACAGCAAAACTGGGACTTCAGTCCTTAGAGAATTCAGTCACTGTCTTGTTTCAAAGGCATTTGAACTGTCCTCATACTCATGTTTCTGACATCAAGGAACATACGCCCACTGCCATGTGGTACCAAACTACGCATTCACCTAATCTAATCCCTAGATTTAGCCAGATACTGTAAATAAGTACCTTAGATACAATCTGCCTGTTGCATTCTAAGTCATGCATTTTAAGCTTTTGTTTTGGAGGCACATTTTCAAATGCAATTTGCTGGCTAATACAGAGCAAGGGATTGAATCCAGGCTTTCCACGTATCACAGGACTAACCTAACCCCCTAAATTACTGGGTATTTGGAAGCCACTTGTATTGCAACTTCTTGCGTTGAAGTTGCTCTGTTTTAGTTAACGTTTCTACAAAGCTGTGGTATGCAGCCAGGAAACCCAGGGTGCCATTCCCTGGCTAGCAACACTGCCAAGAGCGCTATGGCACCTCAGTGAGACACTGCAAAAACTACTGCCTTTCCTGGGGAGGTAAAGCTTTTGGACTTGCCTCAGTTCACAGCTGGATTCTGAGTAGTACAGAAAACTAAACAGCTCTGCTGCATCCTCAGCTCTGGCATCACCCAAAGCACCAACTCAGCCCTCTTCATTGTTTAAATGTCATTCTTCATTCTGCTATGAAATGGACATTGAAAATGTAGCCGCGTTACGTAAGTTGGGCAGGTTTTCTAAAGCATGGGTGGCAACGTCTTGTCACTGAAGAAAATTTTGGGGATTTTTTCTTTTAGCTGTGGTTAGTGGAAAAACAAAGTTTATGCTGAAATTACCACAGTGTAATCAGCTGATACTATAATCTGAACTGTTGTTAATCTCAATATAGTGCATACATCACTAAATTATCATTTCTGCTGTCTCCATGTGGATCTTTCCATCTCTTTAATACTGAAAAAAATGTTTCTAGTTGAATCAAACTTAGTAATTAGGTACAGATCAACAGAAAATTATGGCACAAGAAAATGAGAGTATGCACAGCTCTAGTTTGTTCTCAAAAGTGTTATCGAAATGAAGAAAAAAAAAAACACTACCCAGCATACTAAACTGTATTGTTTGCATATTTTTTCCCCTCAAAAATAATTATTTACAGCAGTTCTGGTTGAGATTGTTACACAGTGGAAAAGTAAAAATATCAAAATGGTAGTAAAACTTTATTGGTGATTGCCCAAACACAACCCTCTTTGTTGCCATTTCACAGTCCATTAGTATTGACATTTGTCTATCTTTATATAGCTTTATGAAAAAGGAAATTGCAAGAATTAACTGAAAACTGAGTTCTTGAATAAACTTTATACATTTTGAAAAGTCTGCTTCTCCTTTTGTGCTCAAATGAAACACAGCTTAAATGAATGTTTTCATTAAAAAAAAAACTTCCACAGACTCTAAGCATGTGAAATGTACATTATTTAAAAATATGAATGAAAAACTCGGCACCAACTAAAAATTTACTTTCCAGAATTTAGAAAAGGCTTTAGTTAGGTTTCATTGGACATCTAGAATTCCTTCATCTTCATCTGTAGTAGGTGAAAGTAAATACAAAATTATGCCAGTGATACAGAATTAATCATCCAGAAAGCAAACCAAAGAAAAGATAAAGAGTTTTGATGAAAAACTTATTGACAAACACCTCCACGTGACAAAAATGTGTGTCTTCTTCAAACGAAAACATCTACTTTGGCTGTCAAGTTTAATTACTTTTGAACTAGCGCTTCTGCCTGTGTTCCACAACACCAATCCAGCCATCCTCAAAGTGTTCAGAACCAGCAACAGGAAATCTCAAAGTTGGTACTACCCTCCTTTACTTTAATTGAAGCAATTACAGTAGATTTTATGAAAGCCTCGTTTAAAGCAACCCAAGTACCAAGTGAATGCAATCCTTACACTAGTAATTCAAATCCAAGTTTTAAAAATCACCATAGTAACTTCATTTTGATGATGATTTGAGTACAAATATTGCAAAACTGTGTTTCTTTATACAACAAACCATTTCTTTTTTCTTTTGGTTATTGGCTACACAAAAATCTATTTCCTTAAAAAAAATTTTAAAAAGGTCTTTTTCTTGTCACTAATTGCTGAGGCAAGTGACCAGTGCTTTTTAGAACAGTACTAATGCCGTTGTTTTAGAGGAAAACTTTTAAAGCTTCCGTAAGAAGATAAATAGTAAGAAACCTGCCAAGGCTTGTTATAACTGCAGTTCCTTAGAGTTAAGCTACTAAATGTAGAGTTAAATCAGTGTCCTGTACCACTGATCCTTGCTAAGCCTCACACCTGGGAGACAGGACTACTGAAGCTGCTTTTCCGAGACACATTACTGGTACCTGCGGAAGATAACTAGGACATACACATGGCTGAAAAGACCTTTTCTCTCACATGAACTTGTGTAATGTGCAGAATTACTTGTAAAATGTATTTTTGTGGAACCCACACGCAAACATTTACTTTGACAGACCCTTACTAAGGAATCATCACATACTAACTGTCCTGAGCTTCCATGCCCAACTTAGGAACTAATATGTTATTCTGCATTTCCCAAGGCTCAGCTGAACCAAAAGGAAGCATGACTTAAGCTTTGGATTTTTTATTTATAAACAGGAATTAAATGGCACTTACGAAATCTGTTTCTATCACAACATGATTTCCTGGTCTCATAAGGCATCTTTATTTAGGCTACCTGTTACCGTGAGTTAAGCAAGTAAAAAAAGAAAATAGAGACTGCCAATTGAGACACCACTCTTGCCTGTCTCTCTGCATCCATATGTAAATTTTATTGCACCTGACTGATGGTATCAACCCAAGAATAATAGAATAAGTGAAATTTTCTGTGTCATTCAGGTTTTCTTGCTCACCTTGGTTCAATATTTAAAATTACTTCAGACCATTAGCTTCCTAAGACCTGGGACCATTTTCTTTCTCAGTGTCAGCACTCTACAAAATAAACAAAATAAAAACATAACAAAATAGTTTAGTAGTTCTGCACAGCTGTTTTAATCATATTGGTAAGGCCAACACATGTTGCTTACAAAACAGTTATGTGCTTTGACAATTCTCTTCCTCAAGATGTCACCTAAGAACAGGAGTGTTCATGTTGCTCCTCTGTTATTCATTTTCATGCTACCGTGTCACCTTACATTTTAGCTCCATTTAAACTGAAAAACACAATGACAACTGTTTTCTTTTGTTAGTATTTTGCTTACCCTGAATACTATTCATCTGACAACGCACAAAGTAAGAGCCACAAAGGAATCTGTTTAAAAAAAACAGGGAATTAACTAAAGTGATTTATTTCATGGCACACCAGGATTTGTGTTTTGTTTACATGCTATTTATTGCAAAATTCAGCAAAATGTACAATTTCTTTGAGAAAACTGCAAACATTTGCCATTGCAAGAAAAAAGCGTTTTTCCTTTTTATTAGTATTTTAATATTGGTGCAATTATTTAGAATTAATTGAAAAGAGGTTGTGCATTTACCTATATAAAAAAAAAGCTTGAAATAACAGGTGAATTTAGTAAAACCAAAACACATCAGACTGAAATATATGTTTGCATTTTTCTTTATTAAAATTATGGCACTTAATATTTAACAGCAGAAGTAATAATAGGGCTTCACAATCAGAAGCAGTATCGCTCTCCAAACATCGCATTTCTTCCCACTACAATTTGCAAGATTTTTCAGAAAAGAACAACCCCTTTATAATTTGCACAAAACTGGAGAAGCCTTCACCATGATTTTTTATTTTTGGATTACAACATTAGCCCTGCAAGCTCACTGTTGTTTATTTTCCTTTGTATTCTGTAAGTTAAATTACAGTTTCACTGTGCTGTCAAGTAAACAATTGTAATAGCATGTCACTGGAAAATATTTAACATTTACGTTAAATGTGGCTGATCCAGCAAAGAAAAATCCTTCCATTTAGCATTAGCCTTCCACGTTTTTATTTTTTTATTTTTTTATTTTTTTTTTTACAAATAGCTAACGTTGAACATATTGCATGACATTACCAAAAGTATTACAAACTGTAAAAGAAAAAGTGTGAACTAAAAATCAGACTTCTGTAGGGCTGTAGTGCACAACAAAATAAAGAGAATTACATTGCAGCACCTTTAAACATGTAACAAAAACCAGTGTTCAGTGTACACCAAAAATGGGTTACTGAATTGTACTATTATCAATGTTTGTTTGTGGAAAAATATATATATAGATATATGTACACACACAAAGGCACACACGCAGGAAAAAAAAAAGAATCTCAAGCGTTTAGACATTTGAAAACTGAGGTTTGGTGTTCAAAAAAAAAATCGTAAAACACCATATAATAATGTTCACCAATTTTGTATCATCCACATGCATTTTTCATTAAACAAAAGATGACAGACTCTAGGAAAAAAAGTAAATTAAATAATTATTTTATAATAAAGTAAATGCAATCAATGCATGACATGAAGTTGCATGTTAAGTCAAGTATCATTATTCAGCATTAAAACAACTGTACCAGTTCACAGGTACTAAACTATCCTTTAAATGTTCACAATGTGATGCTGCAGCAAATTTATAATCAGATCCAGCTGATAACAGTATTACTATGAGTGACACGAATGTCCACAGAACACAAAAGACTACAGAAATGCCTTGGAGCAATACCTCCAAAGTTATTTTAATTTCCATCCCACTTCCCATTTCATAGTATGTCCAGTCTTAAGATTAGTACATTGGAAACTGACATTACCATTTTGGAAACATTACATTAAATGTAATAGTAAGGAGTTATAATTACAGGCTTAATCTAACAGAAAGCTAAGCTTTGGTTATATAAAGTGCAGTTCAGTAATATGCCAATTAATTACAATATTGTACATACAGCTAATTTTTGCAGCTCAGTTTCCTTGCAAATTTTTTAAAAATATTCATGTTTTACAGTTTGCTTATACAGCAGGCTCAGTTAAAAAAACATCCTGTTTAAATAAATTTCAATTCCAAGTACTTCAGTACCATCCACCCTTGTGCACTACACTTCTAAACTGCTTGGCAATGTGTAACCTCTTGGATGTTCAGTGATCTGCACAATCACATTTGTATCCCATCACATGAAATAGCTAAGCGCTTGACCAAACAGTTCCCTAACTTCTTCAAACTACTTAGACCTTTTGTTGTATAAAGTTCTCAAGTTTTATTATGATACAAGCAGTACATTCCATCACTCTCATCGCAACTTCTGAAGTAAACCTATCATTGGGAATCTGTGGAAAGGGGAGTAAGTCAGGATACCTAGTTTTTAAGCTATCTACTCCGTAAGCTTCCAACGTCTGAACATCATTTGCAAGCCCTTCAAGCTGCTGACTATACTCCTCTATTTTTTGTGCAAGGGCTGCTGGCTTTACATCCTTGTCTGACTTGCCCTTTACAGCGTAGTCAGCGGCAATCAAGGCTAGTTTAGTAGAAAGGTAGCATTTAAAGCATACCCATTCGTTGGCATTTTTATGAAGGTCATTTCTTGCAGCTGAGAAGTTAGCTCGGGCCTGCCTAAGCCATCGACGTGCCTCTACAGGATTGCCAACAGACCTGAACGTAGGTGGGACAAAAAAGCGTTGCGAGTAAGATGGCCCCGTGGAAGAGGGACACTTTTCTTTATACTGTTGCCTTTCAGATTTGTGGCTTGTTGCTTCTTGATTCCATGAAGTATAAAATCTCTGAAATGAAAATTTATCTGACTGAAATCGAGAAGCAGAGGATGAAAATGGTCTTCTTGAGGCTCTGTCCATATTTTGATCCATAAAGGCCTGTTTTTCTAGCCTGTTAATTTCATTCTGTAAATGTTTGAAAACTTCATTAGCTATGTCAAGATTTTCTGCGTTTTTATCTGGATGCCACTTAAGATAGAGCCTCCTAATAATCTTTTTTCTTTCAGATTCTGGAAGCTTCCAAGCCTGTTCAATCACAGATGTCACTTCTCTTAATATTTCTGGCAACGAGTTTGACTTTATCTTTTTTGGAGAGTGATGTTTTGAAGACATTGTTTTGTGGCTCTCTCTACCAGTGAAGAGAGGTGGAATTGTCCTTGGTCCATGTGCTGGAAATTCTGTAGGACTGGTTGGAGTAGAAGGTGCGCTATCCCTGCTTTGAGAACTTTCCTCCGGTCTTGAAAATTTGTACAAGTCAAGAGAGCTCACTATTTTATATTCACTATATCCAATGTCAATCTGGTAAATCTTCCCAAGAAAACTGGGACTTTCATCATCTTCTCTTTCTACTTCTTGTACAATGATTGCATAGGTGTAAGTGGGTTGATATGATCCATATATATCACCACCTTCAGCATCAACAAGGTAACCAACATATTCACCAGGGTAAAATACGTTCATTGGATCCATAAGAAGCGTATAGTGAATTTCAGCTGGTATAGGAGTGCCAGGTGTTGGTAGTTCAAGTTTTGATGGCTCAGAAGAGTCATACTTCACTCCTAAACTGTCAAGCTTCTCGCTGATTCGGTAAATATCATTACAACCCAGCATGGCAATTAAATACGAGGTATCGGAAATCAGGTTGTCAGTTGCAGATTTTAAGGTCATTGCTAATGCTAACAGGAAATTTATGTCTTTGCTGTCAGAATGCTGTATATAAAGCAATATGACTGCATTTCCGTATCTCTTCAGGAAAGCAAACGTTTCACTTTTGCTGTGGGGAATAGGAGCAAACCCTTTAACTCTTAATGTTGTTTGCAGCTTCTCAAAACAGGAAACTTTCAAACCTTCTCGCAAAGCTTTGCAAAGTCTTACTGCTTTTTCTTCATTAGCTAAAAAAGCATTGTCATTTTCATGCTTCATAATCCTAATGAGTCCTGTGATGAACTGTTCTGAAGACAACAGTAACTGTAACCTTCCCTGCAAAGAACATAACGCTCCAAACTGACAAATTTTGGGAGACTCTTCATCCAACTGTTCTTCAAGAATACTGCTAAGTAAGCGAGGCCTCAATTTCTGAGGGAATAACATTATTAATTTAGTGTGAAAACCATGGTCTTTGCCTAAGTAACACTGGCTAAGATCAACGAGCATTTGCACACCAATGTTACCTTGGATTCTGCTTTTGTAGTGAGGTGCATCATCAAAAACTAAGATACTAGACTTTACCAACCTACCATCTTGACTGGGAAGGTAAAGGGGAAAATCCCTCATATTCTCAAGGTCATTCCTAACCTTGACAGAATCATTCTGAAGACTTTTGAAGAGGCCAGAAACTACTCTCTTAACTGTGCGCATTTCATTAGGATCCAACTGCTTTCCTTCTGAGTTCTTGAATATGCGACCTAGAACTTCAACATACTGCTTTGTTGAAATAATATCTTCAGTACCCAAATGTTTAAATAACTGATGGAAAGTACCAAGTTCTAAAGGGAGTTTGTAAAGATAAGGTTTAAAATCAGATTCATACTCCAGGTTTATTACCACCTCTTCAGGCTTAAGGAGCTTCCAACCTTCTTCCACCATTACAAAAGAAACTCCTCGAAGCTGAAAGCGGAATTCCCTTTTCTCTGTACTAAGAAATTCATAAATGCTTCTTAGGACCTTGGCCCTAGTTTTCACCATGTCCTCATCCAAAGTTGTTATATTGCATATGTTTCTGCAGTTATTGATAACTTTGTCCAAGGGAGGGTCCAAATTAACATTCAGCATAGTCAAAACTTGCTCAAGTTGTTCTTGCGTACCAAGACTACTTCCCTCTTGCTCTTTGATGCTTAAAGGTGTTGCTTTTTCAGGAAGAATGGGACATGAAGTCCACAGCAACTGCAACACATCAGTCTGTTTGAATTTAGGATTCACCTGTGCCCCATTGAATCGTATAAGAGGAAGCGTCCCATTAACTTCTTGATACTGAGGATGAAATCTAACAAATTCTGCTGGAGCTCGTTCAGGGCACAGAAAGGGAATTAATGACAATTCTTTCAGAAAATTTCCTGACAAAAGGTCAGTTCTTTCTTGAAATATGTGATGAAGGAGGACATCGACAGTATTCTGTAGTGTTTCTTTAGACCAGTTTTCTGTATTTGCTCGCATGCTGATCTCCTTAGCAAACTGTAGTAACTGTTGCTGTGAAATGATGAATTTCAACCCGATATGTCGTAGAAAAGTTACCCATGATGGAAGGAATGCAGATTGGTTTTTTGGTTTTGTAAGTTGCTCTAGTTTCTTAAAAAAATCTTGAGGTATAAAGAATTTTTCAGGAAGCATAACTTCAAAGACTTTTACAGTCCTGTCATAGAAATATTTTGCCGGTTTTAATCTATTACTTGCATCGTGAATGATCAAAATGCTTTCAAGCTTTTCAAACAGCTGCTCTTTCATTTCTGAAGTTTCTTCAATGCTAGTTAGCCTATTCTTTAGGTAGATCAGGTGTTCTAATTTTGCATCATAAGACAGACTTTCAATTTTTGGCAAAAGATGTTTCAAGTACACTTCAAGATCATCCACAGAGACACAGCCAAGCACAGTATACAGATCTGTCAAATGAACCTTCTCTTCAAGAAAAGCTGATGAAGTTGACTGTGTCCATCTGTCTACTTCTACTGATGGGATGCTTTTTGTGAGGACGTAACACATCCCGTATTTTGAAATGCTGATGTATCGGCCACTAATTGATTTATAACATGGAAGAGACTTTAAAATTTTAATGTCATCCTGAGATGTCAAATGACATAAATTGCAGTTGAAGTACATTAAGAGAGCCTCAAAGTCACTTTCTGCTAACTTTTCAGTCCTAAAAGTCGATGTCTGTATCATATATTGTATTGCTTTCAGAATGCTTGAAGGATTATCTATATTTGCTGTACATCCCGACAACAAAGGCACTAAAGCACTGTCTTTGGAGCAAATTTTGTTCAATGCCAGCTGAATACAGCCTGTTTTCATTAAAGCATGAAAGACTTTATCACTCTGAGCATTTGGAAAAACAGCTATATGCATAATGCTGAGGGGCAGCAAAACATCACACTCTGGCACAACAAGATGATTAGCTGAGACAGTAAACCTTACACCAGGGAGCAAAGTCCAGTCCTTCAAAGTTTCAACAACATCATCAAATTTTGCTTGTGTATCTTCTTGCTCTTCCTTAATATTTATAGACTCACTAATAAAATGCCAGGCATTTTTAAGCCAAGATTCACTTGCGAAGTTTTCCTTCCATTTCATACAGTTTCTAGTTTTATATTCTCTAGGTAACACAGATGACAACAATTCAGCAAAACTTCTGATATCAAAGACTTTTGCTACTTCACTGCTAAGTAAAATATTGTTGTACCTCAAATACAATGTGTTCATAAAGAGATCCTTGCGAGATGGAATCAGTTCATGGTATGTTGTTAAGAACTTCGGTCGCTTTGAATCAAAGATTTGCAGAACATTGTCAAGAGTAATAAGGAGTGGCAAGCCCTCAATTTGGATTTCATTTTCTTCTGCATCTTTAAAACAGTAGTCAACCAGAAGTTTGAGACTATGGAAGAGTTTCAAATTAGTTTGCTGAAGACGACAGGGTAACTTTCCAATGTGGCAATTAGAATCTGGAAAAGAAAATGTCATCAAAAATAATCGGACATCAGCAGGTGTCACATAGGTGACAGGAATATCTGCGTCTACCAAACAGTGGTAAAGATTTGCAGTTTCATCACAGTTATATACCAAATTAAATCCAATTTCTAAGAGTAAATGCTTGAGTCTGTAAACATTTTCAGCCACTGTCTTCCGCGTTGTGATGTTGTATTCTGTATTTTTGAGATGTTGCAATTCATCTTGTAGTAAATTGTCAAAGAATGGCCTGCCTTTGTTCGCAGTAGACATATTAACCCATGTGATGATAACAGCAGAATGCAAATCGGACCCATCAATATTTGGAGCTCGCATAACAGGTAAAAGACGCTTCAAATCTTCATAAATGCAACTGTAAACTGCTTTCACTAAACAATACCAATCCGGCTGAATATCAAGTCTATTAACTGGAAAAAAGGATAAAAATTTTTTTAAAGTGTCTTTCACAACGTGAATAGGTGTGTTTTGCAGCACTGATACTGTAGGATCAGTGCCTGGAAAATACCGTTTCTTCAGCTGAATCAGCAGTTCAACATAGGCTGGTGCTATCAACGCTGTCATTAGGCTACTATTCCAGTCGCTTCTTACGCCAACACCGTTATCATCACGCCACAGATTTCTTCTTGCAGAATCCAGAGCAAAGTGTCCATTCACATGAAAAGGTAATCCAGTTTCTAATGATAATGGTAAGAAACAGAATGCTCGGTGGGGTTTTTTGTAATTGTGAGTAATGCAAGCTGCTACCCCGCCACGTGGAAAGAGAGTAATGTCCTCGTTCTTGTGGGCTGAAACCACACTTTTGGATACCTTTTCCATGGCAGAAAAGCCTGACCTGTTACAAATTAACCAAGTTGTAAGATTTCCTTCAGAGTCTTCAGTATCCATTGTGTAAGTAATCTGTTGTACAGGTATTTCACTTAGCTGTTTTTTTTTAGTCACACTGTCAATTACAGATGCATGGAATTGCTTTCGTTTCAGTCTGTCTCCATCAGTGATTTTACCTTGTACAGAATACAACACATTCAGTGCTCCTGTTGTTTTTTCTATCTCACAAATAGAAATTTTTTCCATATGGTTCAAAAACATTAAGAGTTCTGCTCCATCTGTACGCAGCTTATCTAAAAGATTTTGGACCATTCTATCTGAGCACGGAACTGAGGAAATTTCTGATACTTTTGCCATTTCTCCATTTCGAAGAGGAAACCTAAACATTGTGCAATTATCCAGTTTAAAGTGATTTCCTAAGTAGAGGTCCAGTACATCTGAGAACTGTGTTCTGAAATCTGCATCTAAATCTCTAAACATGCGGCCAGGACTTGTTGATGTTGAACCTGGTGCATATCTAGCATGAGGATCAAAAATACAAAGTATATCATTGCCAGATATGAAAGAAGGGCAATCAGTAATGTGATAAACAGAATTGAAACCTATACCATATTGTCCAGTTTTACAGGGATTTCCTACTTTTGTACCTTTTCCAAGGTTCTGAATTCCTCGAATATCATCTTCTGTAAAAGGCTGATTATTGTAAACACACAGCGCTGGTCCTTGAAGTGGTGCCCATTTCTCATCAAATATTCTATCGGCTGGATGCTGCCTAGGATCAAACACAAAACAGATCTCTGTAGCTTTGGCATCATCTGCGTTCTGAAGGAGCTCTTTCAGCATTTCTTTTTCTGAAGGGTAAGCATTAAGAATGCTTTTAATTCTACTTGTCAATTTTTCTTTCTGGCCAAATTCCGTTCCAAGGGTAGTAAAACAGATATTGGATGCGTATCTTTCTAAAGCTTTATGGCGTTTTGGTATTGCTCCAAGCTTTACTGCAACTTCTCTTGGAATATCACCATGACAATATTTAACAGTTGTGTCTTTAACTTTAATCCACGGACAGTCATTGTAACACAAAGACTTTGCAGGAAGCAGTGCAAGACGAGTATCAGGTAACAAAATCTCGCCATACTTTTTCTCACAAAATTCCTGCTTCTTCTCTCTAATGAGGCCCCATATTCCTTCGCTAATTATTCTCCTGCAAAGCTGAAAGTTGTCTTCTGTTAATTGTTTGGTCCCTCTTTCCTGATTTATTAATTCCAGAACTACAGCAAAATCTTCAACTGTAAAAGCCTGTCTTACACCCACACTTTCAAACAGCTCACGGAAACTATTTTTATATTTATTAGGCAACTGATAGAGGTAGGGTGCTGCTTCAAAATTCAAATGAAAAGACACTTTTGTTGGATCAACATACACATTCTCAACCAGAATAAAACTACAGTTTGTCAGTTGTTCAATTATCATAGCTTTTGTTGATTCATTCTGTAACATTGCTTCATGTAGATATTTGTAACAAGCATTAGTTATATTTTCTTGATATAACGTGATCCCATCAAATGACTTTGCAACTTCTTCTAGCTGATTTATGACCAAATTAACAGCTGGTTTCTTCAGTAAACCCAAAAATTCTTTGACAGCTAATGACAAAGCACCACAACCTTTAAAGGAGTGGGAATTTTCATTAAGAATTGGTTGTATTAGGCAAACTATATCTTGATGATCAGCAGTGAAAAGATCAGTTGCTGAAAACATTGCTTCAGGCTGAAAATCACTGCCTTTCCAGTGCAGTGAGAAGCCTGCTGGTTTGCTAAGGAAAGGAAGGAAAGGGATGGTTTGACACTTTGCAGCAAATTCTTTAGCTCTAGGGTCCCTAGATTTCAGTTTTTCATCAATAAGACTCACTATAATACTGCTTCTAAGACAAGCTGCAGCATGATCAACCTTGTTAATTTCAGCTACTGACTCTGCACGTTCTATCAGATCTTCCCATAAAATATCATCTTTAGCCATTCCCAACTGAACAAGTTTAACCAAAATAACTGGGTTAAGATAATCCTGAGTGGTGCCATAAGGAAATCTTCCATCTTCAGCATCATATAACTTTGCAACTCTTCCTTCAGGATGAATCAGTCTTGATGGTGTAACTAATGGATGTCCATCCAACGAACAGGGAATACAGGGAGTAACACGAAGAATTCCTGTGAACTCCTCAACTTTTTCATTGAGAACATAACGCATCAAAGGATCACGCAGGTCTGCATCAATCTCCTGAACATTAGGGAAAAATACCTCAGAAAAGAACTGTTTCTCAGAGAAAGTGTTCTCCAATAATATGTATTTGCATCCTGCTTCTTCAAATCCTGTTTTTACCCAGGATGGGAGATCTACAGCACACAGATTTTTGGAACCAGTGTTTTTGAGGTACTTCAGAAAGATCTTAAAGGCTGACGGTCCAACATCTGGTCGTTTCAGTATAGAGTCATCTAAAAACCTTACATTCTTCATGGAAACCCAAGAGAAACCATCAGAAAACACTTTGATCCCTTCTTTGCTTTTCATGTGAGCGATGTCTTCATAAAACCCTTGACAAATAACAGAAAAATCATCATGAACTGAATCAGGATCTGGCCACACGGCACAGTAACTGTAGTCAACTAGCTCGCCATTGATTGCCATGTCACGTAGAACACAAAGCGCTTCTATGTAGGCTTTTACAATAACGTGCCTCATGAATACTGTATTCCATCTTCCTTTTGTGTCTGTTTTCCAGATCTCTTTCCGATTTGAAGTAACTGCAAAGCAGCCATTTATATGAAGAGGTAAGCCTGTTTTTATTCGTAGAGGTAAATAGCAGAATACTTCACCTATGTTGTTGCAATTAGGTTTCACAATCCACTTTTGATCCTGGGTTTCAGAGAGCAACACTCCTACTCCACCACAGGGAACAAGACCTAGTCTTCGTCCGCTTTCATGTAATGAAAATTTTAAAGCATCTCCAGTGTCCATGCAAGAACATATAAGCCATGTTGTTGAATCTACTGTTTTCTGCGGCAATTCATCACCTGATCTTTTTATCTGTCCTGATTTAGCCATTTCAAAGAAAGAAGCTGGATCATCTTCTGAACCTCTGAAAAGTGGAGACTGTAAATCAGCAATGCGCCTAAATACATGGTGAAATTCTTCTACTACTATCTGTAAGATACATGAGGACTTTGGTGTTTCAGTGGGAAGCTTTTTGTTACTGTTGCTGCAGACCTTCATGAGTTTAGCCGCTTCCTTTAAAACACTTACATTTGGTGCAGTCAAGGCTTTGGAAGAACACAGATTTTTTTTGATAGTGACAACATCTTGCGCCACCCCAGGATCATCTGCTTCAATTTTCAAGTATTTCAAAACCATTGAACTTACACTCTGAGCAAATATTATCAGTCTATGACCACAAATGCTAAATTCATCCACAAGAGAGTAAATGTCTGCTGTATTGTAACACGCACTGCTAACTTCACTCACTTTAGCTTCCTGCTGAGTTCTAAAGGACAGCCTGAAAAGAGTTCCTTTGTAGCTGTAAGGAGATTCTACAGTCAGTGGCAGCTGGCAACCAAAAACTCCTATAAATGGCTTAAACTGATTGGGAAATTTTCGCAGCCTCTTCTGTTGTTTACTCCAGTTGATTTTGATCCCAGGGTTAGATTTATCTCTAATATGCTTACTGATATGGTTAACATTTGGATCAAACATAATCATGAACTCTCGGCTCAAAATAATAGGAACATCAGTGATATGATAGACAGAATTGAATCCCAGACCAAATTTTCCTACTTTGTCAACTTCACTCCTTTTTAAAGACTCTCCTAATCGAGTTATATTTAGGAAATCAGAGTCAGAAAATTCCGAATTATTGAATGACCACAAAGCTGGACCATGACATGCTGCCATTCCTGGATCCAGAAGATTCTCTCTTATATCCATATTTCTTCTCATGTCAATCAGGAAATTACATTCCGTTGCATTAGCATCATCAGCATTTTGAAGCAGCTCTTTAAAGATATCTGAAATGGAAGGGTATTCTTCCAAAATGTTTTTAATTCTTACAGTCAGAGGCTCTCTTTGCCCAGATTGCTCAAATCCCATATTTTCTGGATTAATCAATCTTGTGCTAAGGCACGGGACATTTAACCACTCAGCGGTTTTCATCGGTATGTCTTCATGCACCAAAATTATTGGCTCAACAGAATCTTCAAGCAAATCATTTAAGTCATCAACTTTGATATCACAGTAACAGCATTCATGAATTGGCCTCATTGCAAGTTTATAAGGAAGTTTGCCACTGTACAGTGGCATGGGTGTATGCAGACTTGCAGGAATCTGGTTGCTGTACAGCCATCTTATGATGCTCAACATAATGTGAAGGTTTTGTTTACTCTCTTGTTCTGAGAGAGACTGCTCACTTTTTAGATATATTTTCTGAATGACCATAGAAACATGGTCTGGTGTTAACTGCTCAATTGAACCACAACATTTAAACAACTGGTGAAACTTTGCCATTGTTTTTGGTACATAATGTAGATACGGTTGGAGATCGAGATCAGGTACTGACTTTATTACCGCTTGTGTGAGGGAACAAAATGTTTTACCTGTCCAAACCCAGGGAAATTTCAGGGCTTTAAAAGCTTCTTTGCCTTCTTCTAGATGATCGTGCATAAATCCATAAATCTCAAGCAAGATATGCTGAAACTGATAATAGTCCTCATCACTGAAGGTTTTAGAACTGTGCCAATCGACCACCACCTTGAAATGTTTTAAGACTGCTTTTATGCTGGGCTTGGTGGGGATGCCAAGTGCTTTTTCTGTATCCAACAGCACATTTTCCACAAGAGGAACTGAGGAACCAACTAAAATTGCATGAGATATATCACACATTTCTGGCGGTGAACACAGATTACAATGATCTCCTTTCCAAACTAAGGACCCTGGATAATTCGGAGGTCTTTCCTTACATGCAGGGATCCATTTTATTTTTTTCAGCGCAGCTTTTGTTTCAGATGAGTGAAGCAGCGTATGGTTTTTGTTCAAAACCATCAAAAGAGTTCTAGCTTTTCTTAACAGTAAATCATGACTGGTGTTAGAGTCAGCATGCAAACTTTCGATTTTATTTGCCACTCTCATAATATCACTTTCCTCAAGACTGCCCTCATTTTTTAAGCCTATTTGTCTCAGGGAATGAAGAATATCTGAAGATGTAAAAATAACAGGAGGAAAGCAAATTTCCTCCTCAGCACAGAACAAATTTTGCAGAAGTTCTACCTCAGGATCAAAGAGTTCATCTGCTGACATTATCTTTTCCTGTGAAATCTTAATAAACTTTAGTGATGTCAGCCAGTCTATCACATCTGTATTCTCATTTTTCAGAAAAGTCAGATTTTCAAGAACCCATTGCATTATCTGTGTTATTTCATCGTATGAATAAAAATCACTTCTTATGTCTTGTATAACAAACTTCAAGCAATCTGTGCTCTTTAGCTGTTCTATTTTCAGCAGGTTAGCTAAGCGAATAGTAGCTTCATCACTGCTGTCGATTATTGGAACAGAAAATCTTAGACCAGGAGGAATTTTGGCAGTGTGGTGTAATACCTTACTACCTTTTAGCCCAGTATAAACAGGGATACTTTCATCAGATGATTTTTCAATTTTTTTAAATATTTGCAATTCCTGAATAGTTCTTCTCTCTTTTTCACTTGCGTCAGTTAAACTAGCTAAGAATGCCCTAAGAGCATCTTTATGTGTTGATGGGAATGATGCAACCTGACTGCATAGTTTCTGTAAGGACATTTTTTCCATTATTTGTAAAACAGCACTTGGTAATGGTGGATGCACATATTTTTTTATAAGTGGATGTTGGATAGAAACATCTAGCTTCTTAAGTACTACTCCACCAACTTTCTGAATAATATCAGCTAAATATTCCGGGAGCTGAGTCTCAGATTCATCTTCCAGAATGATAGGTGATGGATTTCTAAATCTAACCAGTTCCACTGATGTTTGGTTTTCCTCCAGCAGTGTCTTGGGGATAAGCGGCATGTCATCAAACACACTCAGGTCATCAGAAAAATGTATATATAGGTTCTTCCAGACCATCTTAAGCCAGGAAACTGATGGGTGATTTTTGTCTTCCAAACCTGGATACCACTGTACCACCATGTCTCTGCCAGGCCACATGCTATTCATAACTTCTTTAATGAGCCGGGCAAATCTTTCTGGGTTCAGAAGCTGCAGCTGAGTGCACGGCCTTCCTGAAATTACAGCAAAAGGGCAAAACCATGAAAATCACAAAGCAGAGTTACATAACAAAGTGCCTTTTGTTGGGGGAGGGGGAGGCAAGAGGAAAAAAAAAAAAAAAAAATCTAATTTGTGCCCTACCTTTTCTTTTTGTGGAAAAAACTGTTTGTTAACTAGAACTGCAGATACCAGCTCCCCTTGCTTTTAGGAGTTAATTAAAAGCAAATACATTCCATATTAGTATAAAAATAAAAACAAACTGAAAGTGATCAATACGTTACTGCATTTGTTAGTTTGACACAAGTGGTCTCAGGAATACAGAGCAACTATGGATTTACAATCAAGGCAGAAGCTTTAAACATCATTTTTTTTGTTTGGTTGATTCTTTACACTACCTATTTGCCAGCAGTAAATAAGAATCTAATCCATTATTTGTTTGTTTATCATTGCAAAGATTCAGATAGATTTGAAAGATAATTTATTAGATATAGCAAAGAGCAGAGGTGCAGATGATCTTACGCTAAAACTGACAAGCAACAAAACTCAGTTGTGCAAGGACTGCTGAAACTAAGTTTACATATATATGCTTTTATTCTTATTATCAAAGTTGTGTCTTAATTATCATTAAGACAGCTTATACTTGAAAACTACAAAATGTCTAAGGGTAAGAAAATAGTACAGAATATAAAAATACCACTACCTCCCAATGACATCAAAAACAATGACAAAAATGGAAGCAAGACATCTGTTTGAATTTCAGATCTTTCTTCCATCTAGGTAGCACTACCATTTCCTTAAAAGAAACAGTATGATTACCTACAGTCCCTGCTCTCCTGGAAATCTGTAGCAAGACACCCTTCAGAAAAATATTTTTTTTTTCATTTCACTACATGCCTACAGAGTTACGCATTCTGTTAGTTCTACTGAACAGAAAACACAGGTAAACACGGCAGCTTTGTGAAAGTGAGAAATACTTGCAGCAGTGGGCCAGCACGCTAAGAATCTACTTAAAAGCTAAGCTTAAATCCCATTACTTGAGCGCAGAACTTTAGAAATACTGTTTTAAAATCTATGCATGTGATCTTAAAATACCAGAAGTCTTCCTACAGCATGGGAATTTATTAAAAAACATATTAAAAAAAAAGAGAAAACATTGGTCATTTCTGTGTAACATAACTACAAGGTTTTCTTCATCAATATGGATTTTCCCCTGAGCTGTATTTAGAACTCTCTTCATAATTATCTTTGGCAGCTATCTTTTGGGGTCTCTATTTGGCAAGTTTTGTTTACAAGAAAGCTGGGGTAAGGAGAACAGCTAATCACCAAATTCACACAAATATCAAGCTTCAATCCAAACCAGTACATCTTCAGTTAACAAGCGTACCTGAAAATCCCCAGAGAAGCTGTTGGGCTAGAATATAATCAAATCCACTTTTAGAAAACATCTCATGAGTTACACATTAACATACTAAATATAGAAACAGTTATTAACTAGCAAAAATACAATACACATTTTTAGGAGAGGAAAAATAAGATCTGGTTGTCTTTGCACAACACAACAAAAAAAATTGCATCCCATCTTTCCAAAGAAACAATACTAGAAAGTTTTTATTCCTGCAACTGTATCAGGAATCTCTCTGATATAATTTCTACAGCTATCTAAGTAAAATTCTTGACAGGTGAAGTTTCAAAGCCTGCCAAGAACCCCTCTAATACTTATTATTTATAATAACTTACAACTTTGATGGTACTGCAGTTATACTTTACAATTATGCAAAAATCTTAGAATGAAGAATAATTTAGGAGGAGCTAGAATGAAAAGCAGGCCACTACAATCTTGCAAAGGGTTATCTAAAAGTCCTTAGCATTTCTAGAAGATTCAGAAGAATTATACTTGTCATATTCATTTACAAATGTATGTTCTTCTAACCAATGGGAGGCATACTACCAACCAAGAACAAGTTCCTACAAAACTGTCATTCAAAGAAACTGCCAGAGGAATAAGAGAGACAGAAGCAAGACCTTAAATGTGACCAAAAATCTTCACAGGAACTAAAAAGACTAGAGAGACTTTGTTGCAACTCAGAGACCAAGCCTGGAAATGAAGGCATGTCCTAGAATAATTCAGTAAGGGATTGCTCTATGAATATATAGGGTTTTTTTCATTTTAGTCACCTCTGCTTTTTCTGTTTAAGATGCATTCAAGCATATAGTTTGTCAAACCTGTATTTTGTTTTGCTCAGTTTTAATTTAAGCATGGTTTTGGACTGCTTTGTGACATGCACTTGGAGGAAACTGTCTAGGACAATACATCTTAAAAGTCAACTTAAGGTATGATTATGAGGAATTGGCACTTTCAAAGCTAACTTCCCTGTCTTCCATACAAATTTGCATCCATCTAATCTCACTGTGGCTGTCTTGATCCCTATGTATTTCTGTTCTTTTAAAGTCCCAGCAATTACTACTCAACAGTAGTTCTTTATGGTTCTATCCAAGATTAAGAATATTCACTGTTTGGATATGCAATTTCAAGCAGTCACTACTTTCAACAGTTTATAGTCTGTATTAGAACAAAACAAAATAAACTAAAAACAGTACTGGGGGGAATTAACAGTAAAAAAAAAATTAACAAGCATATTCTATCACAACAATAGACAACACCCATCATATAATATGCCCATAGAGCTTTGACAATTCTGCTTTTTAGAACAAAGGTTTTCTTTATAGTCATTTCAGATTCTCTGTTCTTCTTATTCAATTAAAGTCCCAGCACTGATTTCATATCTTCTATATAATTTATATTATTTTAAATATTCAGAGTTTACTCTGCAACAAGTCACTCACAGTTCTTTCCATTTTTTCATAAATGCTTTGCCATACTTTCAAAATCTATCATCTTAGCTTTTCTATTATTTTTGATAATGAAATAATGATCAAACCATGGAGAAAGGAGTAGGCTTCCAACTGAACAGGAAGAATAATAAACGGAGAACATATAAAGGAGTTCAGGGGAAAAAAGGTCAGAACACAGACTGAAGAAATAGAGACTGTGACTCAATGACTGAAGACCATGATAAAGGGTAACAAGAAAAGCAAATCAACACAATGGTTTATAGTATTCTATGTCTGGTTCTAATCTCTTCAATCTACAAAAGCATTCTGATAAATTCAGCAATTTAAAAAAAAGAAGAGAGACAAGGATCTTTTTCAGAAAAGTACATTTTCTAGACATTGAAGAATAAAATAGCTCACCATATACTCATACTATTTAAAAATAAGCTGGAGTGACTTCTTTGCAAATTGTGTTTACATGAGAAGACTTCTGAGACTCAGACTTCAAATTTATCAATCAAACACATAATTAAATGTAAGGGTGGAAAGGTAAATAAAGACAAACTTCACGTAGAAAAGAGGCAAAAAAAAAATTAATTATAAAGGCAGTTAAACATAGAAGCATCTTATCAACAGATGCAGCAAACTTCACCAAGTCTTTTGATCAAGATTGGAAGTATTTCAGTAGGTCCACATTGACATAACCATGAACTATGAATTAAGACTCAGGGAACACTTGATGAAATTATATTGCTAGATGCTTAAGATAGTTTCATCTGGTTTTACAAAAAACACACTGATGTGATCACTTGCAATTGTGAGATAAGAGATGATCCACAATACCAAAACCGCAGCATAGCTATTGCATATGCAGGTCCTACAAACACAAAACAGAATTCAGACTGTCTTAACTGGAAGAATACTATTTACACAAAATTACTGAACCTTGAATACATGCTTTACTAAGTCAATATCTGGTCTTTTACTGCAAATTTTCATCCTTCTTCCCTTGCCTTTGCCTTTTCCTTCATTTGTAATTTTCATTTGTGTCATTTCCAATTCAAACAACATAGTCGGTCGTATCTTAGACATTTTTTTAGATGACCAATTTATTTATGTGAACTCAGTTTCAAAAAGACATTGCTTTAAGCTTGGGTTTAGAACTAGTCTGTTCAACCATTAGCAATCTCTTTCACTATATGGTAATATAAAAGATACATTACCTCGGCTTCTGGCAGCTTCTTTCAAAGCAGCTAGAACCTCAGGCTTCAGGTCATCAGAAAGCAGCCTTCCTTCCAGGCCAGGAAAGAGTGATCTAAGCACACCATAAAAATAAAAGTAAAAAAAAGAAAAAACCCAAAACACACTTTAGCAAAGCATCTTATTTATGTTCCTGCACAGAAATTACCAGCACAGTAATCATCACGATAAGACAGTCGCATGCAAAGCAATTGCTTACATATGCGAAATTGGGCTTTCAGTGCGCGTTTTCTTATAAATGACAAAATCATACATTTAGAAGCAGGGAGTAGTAAGAAACTAATTTTTCCAACTACTCTTCTTTTCAAAGTAGGTCTAAGCAAGTTTTCTTTTGATAGAAAAACCGTGATTAGAAAGTTATTTTCATCTATTTGTATTCTAACAAAAAAAAAGATAAAATAGCACCTGCTATTCTATGTCTTTTAAAGATTCTATTTGGAAGCATACAAAAAATACAACATGTAATTCTAGGACTTCAAGACATCTGTGAATTCCAAAAGATCTGCATATAGTTGTTAAAATTATCATAGCCAAGAGTCAGTCTCATCCTGCCCTTCCCTGCCCTTCCTTTACGTTAGCACTTAAAACTAAATAGTTTTTTAGGGCTTTGGTCTTCCTGAAATAAAAAATAACTATCTAGTTTAATTCTGACAGCAGGCATGTCAGTTATACATAAACTGACACAGAATCTTTCTTGTTCTTCTACAAGTGTTAACAGAAAGAAATTTGTAAGAGCTTATTTCAGCTTTTATGCAGGCTCCAGATTTGAATACGCAAAGAGCCAAACCCTGAAGTTTAGTGTTTTAAAACACCTAGCCTAAGTCATTTATTATATTTATAACATTAGAACTAAAAATAATTACTGTAGGCAAGAACAGATGCAAATAAAGCATTCCTATTTCAGATTTCTGCATCATCATAGCTAGCAAGTAGATTTATGCCTGGTATAACATGCTTTTCTATCAGTTCTACAAGACTAACCAAACTAAGTCCATTAGTAACAGAACACGAACTGAATAAGATGTACTGGTGTCATTAAATGCCCCAAAAAGTATCTTATGACTAGTCTGAAGCAGGGCTGTTAACTCACTAGTCTCATCATGGGAATGTTTTGTGTATTAGTACACTGGCTGAACTTCTGGAAGGAGAAACAAAGTGAAAGAATAGCAAAAGATAAAACATCTCACAACAGACGCCACAGAATTTTTTTTATTAGTTTTTAAAGAAGACACAAGAATCACAGGCTCTGAGTACTGTTAATCCTCTGATAAATAACCTGCATTGTCTAGAACAAGAAAGATTCCATGTTTAGAATAAAATAGAAAAAGAACAGCAACAGACTTGAAAGAAGCAAATCCCTCTCAAGCAACATGGGAAGACCAGTTACCTGCATCCAACTCCTTCTCTTGAAGATGTGTTGTCTATACATATATTCAAACCACAACTTATATAAGGACCTTACTTGGAGCACTTTTTACCTTGATAATATCTATATTAGCACACTCCAACCCACCTCTACTTCCCTTATAAACAGTCCATAGGGCAGTAAAAGCAGCAAAGCACATGCCAAGTGTCACATTCTCTCAAGTTGAAAATTAGTGGAACTGAGGGAAAGGAGAAGGAGGGGTGGTTGTGAACATACATACAGATAACACTTCGTGATGAGGAACAGCTACAGGTAAGCCATCTGGTGTGTCTGAGTGACTTCAAGCAGTACCTCATAAGAGATTACTTGGAGAAGGGTCCAGATTTAACAAATCTTTTATACACGCATAATCCAGTAAAAAGCATAAAAAGCAATAGTCATGCTTTCTCCCCAGTGACCCCAAGGTCATTTATTCCAGCTAGCCTGCTCTTTCCTATCCCCTCCCCAGTGTCAGTGCAAGCTTTTTTGGCAGATGAAATGTGAACCTAATTGGAACATTGATGCAGCTGGGAAATAAGCAAGGACAAAAAATTAATTGGAGAGGGACTGGAAAGAACAAAGGGAGAGCAGACGTAGAAGACAAAAGCTCACTTCTTTCCATGGTAGTATCTTTTTACTTCCTAAAACCAGCAAGCGTTTTGCCTAAGCCCTTCACTAAAAGTAACAGTTTTGTGTTAAAAAAAAAAAAAAAAAAAAAAAAAGCCTGAAGTAATCTCAAGCTTAGTTTAGTAAAAGCTCTTATCAATACCTAATTTAATGTAGTTCCTAGTACGCATGTTTCTAACCTCCTCCTGTTTATAATTCTCAGAAGAAAGCTGATTTGAAATATATCCAGAGGTATTCCCCTAAGGCCTAGACCACATGATTCTTTATAAACTTATAATGGCAAGCAGCTGTCAAACTTTTCACATGAGACATATGCACACAAACACGTACATATATACAGAAAATTCAATTCTGTCTATGCATTAATTCATTACATTACAAGCTGCTGCATATAATCTTGTTGCTGATAAGCAAATAACAGTCTGAAGCACTGTTTTAGCATTTAAACTAAAAAAACAGCATTTAAAATATTAAGTATACCTGGGATATTCTTCTGAGGTTATGTAAACTATATCCTGTTCTGACACAGATGAGGAAAAAGGAATAAAATTTCCATTCTGTAATGGCAAAAGCTCCAACCCAATCAGTTCACTGTAGACTCCATCAGAAAGCACAAATTCTAAAAGATGAAGCTTTTCTTCAGCAGGTCCACTGTGTCCAGATTTCCTTAGTACTTGCCGTACTACAGCAGGAGTCACTTTTTTCACAGCTTTAGCAGTAGAAATAGTAAGATGCACTGCACTAGCAATATTTGCTGGTACCTTGGCAACCTGCTTCCCTGAATTCTGGAGGTAGTTGAGAACAGACTGTGTGTACTCCAAACTCTCATCCATTTCAGAAAAGTGCACCTGTTCCACCTGTATCCACTGATTACTCATTGAGTAAATAACTGTATGCTGGAGCAGCTCTTTAAAGAGAGGTACTACAATTGGTTTCCAAGGTACCCTGATTTTGTTCTCAGCAGGCCATAACCTATAAATTATTTCAGCTGACAATGGAAAATCTGAATTCTTCTCAGTCTCCATTCGTTTGATAGCTTCCAAAATAAGGGTGGTATAGGCCTTTGGCACTATATTCACCACAAGAAGATCATTCCACAAAGCTGCTGGATCTCTCCATTGATCCAGCTCTCGCCATTTGATACTCCTCCTATTGTCTGTAAGACCAAAGAAACCACTGACATGAACTGGGAGTCCAGTTTTGCTTTCTTCACCTGGAGGCAAAGGCAGAAAACAAAATGCTCTTCCTGAAAAATCTGCTACAGCTCCTTTTTCCTCCCCATTAGTTGATAAAGACATGGCTATTCCAATAGTAGGAACAAATTTCAAGTCATCAGCTAAACAATCCAGTTCAGTACACATTCCTCGACCACCTACACAATTACATACTAACCAAGATGTTTTCTGTGCATCCTTAACATTCTCATCTTCTACAACTATATTTACATGGTATGTCACACATGTTATGCTATTGCTTGGAACTCCCTTACAATACTGATTTATCGCAGTTCCTAAGATCTTGATAGAATTGGGTCTTTCATGTTTCAAGGCCTTGTTCTCACTAGCTGTTACTCTAAAAATCAGCCTCTCTGTTCCATCAGCTTCCCTAACGTGCAATGAAACATCCTGAACACTCTTCAAGAAGAGCAATACTGTGTCTGCATCTGCTCTGAAGGATTCAAACAGTTCCAAAACCTTCTGTTTGTCGTAAACATTGCTGCTCAGTTGGGAAGGCTGCAGACGAAGCGGAAAACGAAAAAAGGTACCAGGAAAGTTTCCATTCTTAAAGGTTTCCTTAGTGCTCCCAAATACACCAATGAATGGTGCAAACTGGTCTGTAAGTTCATTGATTTCCTTGCTATCTTCCTTCAGATTCCAACACTGGCCTGATTCATGAGGTCCAAAAAGGGTTTGATGGGGATCAAGCATTCCAATCTGGTCACCACTGAAAATACTAGGGACATCTGTATACATAAAGAACAACAACTATTAATAATCCTAAAACAACATAGTTTCCAAATACAGTCTTAAGGAACAAATTTTAAACGGGCAAGAAAAAAAAATGTTATAAAACTGCGATGAACCTAGTATCAATCTGATACCATGTAATTCAGTGCTCATTGAGACAACAAGCACACTCATATTCTGCAATTAAAAATATAGTCATTCAACTATTTGAATTTTAGCAGTGAGCAACAAAAAGTATATTTTTTTCCAACTCTATCCTTTTATCTTTCCAATATTCTCATGAAAAACAACAATTTAATTTACTAAAGATGTATTCTATTACATTCATACTTTGCAGATCTTGAAGGTTTGCAAACAGTAATCTCGTACATTTAAAAGCATAAATTGCCAGAGCTATCAAACCACTGAACGTATTAAGCTTTTATTCATGCTCTACTAGATCAAATATTATGAAAAAACATCCTGTGTCTTACAAACTCCCTTCACAAGTTAAAAATGCTATTTCAGCAAAAATTTGCCTCTTATCCCACACGATTATAATTACTATGTAGACTGTAAGCACTATTTATGCTATATGCTTCTTTTGTACAGCAGTAAAACACTTTGCCAGAATGATAGGTTTCAAGACTGAATATTACCAGCTTGTGAAAGAGTATGTACTCTCTACCTCAAACATAAATGTGCGTATACCTCTATTGTGGAATATCCTTCCTAGCATGAAATAAAATCACTGCTTATTATGCAAAGAACCTGCATAAAAGTTTCAGTCTAGTCTAAACGTCCACATTTCTGCTTGCACATCTACCCTATATTATGGCCCTCTATAATATGAATAGCAGTGTATAACTGAAATAACAGTGTAAAGGAACGTTCACTTCAATATAAGGGACTAAGGACATAATGATGTTACTAGAAGAAAAATCTCTTCCCAAAACCTTCTAAATCCAAAGGATACCTTACAGAGTTTTAGAAAAATATGAACACTTCTTCAGGAAACTTAGTCAGGGTTGTAATTTAAAAATGCACTAGAGAGAAAATATTAAATATTTGATGAAGATCTAAAATAAATAAACAATTTGAAAACTTCAACATTTTCATTTTAAAATGTCTACTGAGAGTACCTGTTATATGATAAACTGAATTAAAGCCAATTCCAAATCTGCCAACTTTCAGGGGATCATCTTTCTTCCTGCTTCTTGCTATTTCCTGTATACCATGCCAGTCCTCGGGGGTAAAAATTGCATCATTGTATGCATAAAATGCTGGCCCTATAATAAATAGGCAAGTGTTAAAAAGATGACAGAAGAAAACTATTTACTGTTAAAAATTTCTAGACTTACAGAACTGAGAAAGTATTTCTTTAAAGTATGCACATGCAAATTTAATGAGGAAGCTACAGCTCAAGCTGACATCAAATTATGCTTGGCCATGAAAGGAAGGTATAAAGGTGCAGCACAAACAGAAGCCAGAAGATGGATTTACCTCTGTACATGGTACTTAAAAGATTTCTATTCCAATATGGTATCTAGTTCTGGTGCCCACATTTTAAAAGAACGATTCTGAAAAACTGAACAGAAAGCAGAAACCAACAAAACTCCTGAAAGAAGAAGCGTCCTCTGGCACAATGCTCAAACTCAATCTGTTCAGTCTATCAAAAAGATGTGTGAAAGATGTACTCATCACAGTCTATTAATACTGTGTCTATTAATAATTCCCTTCCACTGGAAGGGAATACATGGGAAGATATAACAATAACCTGTGTCTAGAAAGTAAGACAGACAAATTCAGATTAGAAGACATAATGAGGCTGATTAACAATTGAAAAAAGCTAGAAACAAGTAGTAGCGAACCATTTATCATTGAAATCTTCAAATCATGACTGAATGCCTTTTGGGATGATTATGCAAACTAACTTGTTTGATAAATACATAACTGACCTCTGTCACACAAAGCCGTATTAGATGATGTAAACACCTTTGTATGGAGCAAATTTGATATAAGGGGGAGAGAATAACAGACGGGGAAGAAAATAGGACTGCCTGGAGAGTGCTGAAATTACAGGGCTAGGGTAATCTTTACATTAAGAACTGGAGATGGCTCTCAAAATGTAGAGGTTAATACATAAGAAATGTGAAAATGATTATTGTATTTTGGGATATGGAGTGAACCCAGGGAAATAAATACCAGGATACACAGTCACACTGGCAGAAGTGACTTAGAATAAAGCAGAAAATGAAGACTTTCCTCAAACAACATTAACTGGAAGCAGCTGAAAAGCTGCTACTGACAACCTGCAAGAAGAGAGTTTAAGGCCTTCAATACCAAACACTGGCTTTGGAAAAGAATTATCAACATTAGAACATAGACAAAATATGCACCTAGTAAGGTGGAAGTAGCAATGGAGTCATACCTATATGGTCATCTCCATACAGCAAGGAGAAAAACATAGAACCACAGGCATATTGAAAAATAATGGCCAAAATTAATAAAAATTATATTTACCCTGATATTGTGCCATGTCCTTTGACCACAGAGTTTCTGTTCCATACTGACTTTCATCATATAAAAACCTAACCTCTGTGGCACCTGCATCTTCTGCATTCTGTATCAGTTCCTGAGACAGAAAAAAAAACCAAACAAAACCAAAGTATAATGAATTAATGTTGTACAGATTCTAGCAATGGCTTTCCAACTTCAACAGTAGAAAATAACAAGCAATTGTCTCAAGTGTGATCATTTTCATACTTTTCAACCAAAATAATTTTATCCAGTTTACGTCAATGATAATAGACATCATTATAAAAGGAATATTCAGACATATACTATAAAAGTAATCTTAATTTGACCTCAAATACCACACACAAGCAGTACTTATAATTTTCAGAAATAAGCTAGTAAACTGTTACTATTATATTATCCCAAATCAAAGTTGTACAAGTCTCAAAACAATGCAAAATGGCAGAAGAAAAAAAAATTTAAAAATAAAATACAATCAAAGTTTACTGTTAAGCCCACACAATAGCTATGAGACAACAGTTAGGCAACAAGTCATAAAAGGGCAATACACAGCACTCTTTACATCAACCTAATTCCGTTTAAGTTAACATTTCACAGTATGAACCAACTGTTCAAGAGCCATAGTGCTCACTTCTAACACTCCCTCAGCAAGGGTCTGCAAAACAGTTCTGACCAGTAACTCTGTAAGCCATGAACCAACAGAGCTCACCTGTTGAATGAAGCCCACAGACTAGAAAGAGGCTCATGTTAAGATTATTTGTTGAATAGTATTAGTAGTGGTGAGAGCTATGTAAAACTCTAATAACTACAATGTCAATAAACTAGTTCTGTAAACACTACCATTATACAATATGCCTATCCAGTCCTATTTACATCAACAGCATTATACACTGCAGACACGTAAGCATGATTATAAATACCTACAGGATTAGAGCTTCACACAATGCTCTGTTTAGACTGAATCATCAAAGCGTATCACGGCTCCAAAGATACACACTCATACATACATATGTAGACCCGTGTGTGTGTGTTTGTGTGGGTATATGTAAGTTTGGGATAAGTATCTCAGCTGAATTGAAAAGCTATGTAGGTACATCACATCGCATCCAATGTATTCATACGACATAAATTCCATTCAATTATGCGTAAAGACAAAGACTTGCTAGCAAGATGAATCTTTGAAAATGCATCAACTAGCAGCAGATATCTCAGATTAGGTTGCATTTTAATATACTGTTGACAGTAAGATAAGCTCATTGTTATCTAATATCAAAAATACAACCCCTCAATTTTTCACTTTGTGGCAGTATGTTCTATGAGGCATACCACACAAGTAACCAAAATATATTGTTTATATTGTTACTTCTACATAATTTTGAAACAAGATCTGATAGCAAGAAATATAGCCGCAGTTCAGCATACATAATACATTTTTAAAGAATCTCCATGAGGTATTTAATTACAAAAAACATGTAATTCTTCTTCTAAAGGAATAATTAAGGCAATCATTCAAGAAGATACAGAAAGATAACCAAAGCCTCTAGAAATATTAAATAGTAAGTATGGAAACCACCATGTAGTCAGAGATTTAAATTCATGTGGAGCATCTGCTACATTCAGCTGTAACAGCGTTGTACTTGAAGAATCCAAACAGAGAAATCCACTTGAACAGACCAGCAAAATTTCTAGTAGTAATCCCTCCCTACCAGTCTCTTAACTCTGAATTGTAACCCATGAAAAGAGGAACATTTCTACTTTGAGATTTACCTATCTGATTACTAAGGACATTACGTTATTTCTTCACATTGGAATGAAAAATTGGGTTTAAATTGTTAAGACGGTCTGAACCCTTCATGATTCAAATGCATCTCATGGATTCAACTACTACAGGGAAACAGTAAAAATGTAAGCACCCATCCTATGAACCGACACTGCTCAGAACATATCCAGGCTGCAGTTTGCCAAAACAACTGAAGATATGCTTATCTTAAGCATTCACACTAAAAATAATCAACTTCTCATTCCACAGTTGCAAAGAAAACCTTCCAAGAGACAGCAGGAACACTCATCATCTGTCACCATTCGTATTGGTGTGTTTTATATATACAGATAGACACATACATATATCTGTATCAAATCCCATTAGTTAGAACCTAGTATTCCCATACACCAAGAAGATGAACCTCCTAACATCTGTGTGATGAAGCATTCTGCATGAGAAGCTTAACATCGAACTATGAACTAACCACTCCAGATGCTCTTCAAAAAAACCAAACTGATGCTTCCAGACATTAGCATAGGAAGCTACGATAAATCAGGCAAATCATTTTCTGTAGGTACCTGTCTTTCCCCTTGTGGGATCTGACAAATTTAGAATGCTCTGTATTTTGTCAGATCAGAGAATCACAGAATGGTTTGGGCTGGAAGGGACCTTTAAAGATCATCAAGTCCAAACCCGCTGCCAAGGGCAAGGACTGCTGCATACTTTGAAATCTCATGGACCAATGATAAAACACCATAAAGAACACTAACCTCAGTTCCGAATGTCTTGTGACACTCTTTTGTTATAAGAACCAATGTTTAGACTAAAAATGTTTTTCAGCCCATACAAAACTGATGGGTTCATTATTCTTGTCACTCTAGAGCAAGTCTTGCAAAAGCCACTCAAAGATTCCCATCTTAAAAGCGCTCTTAATCTTATGATGAAACTTTGTGACACTGTAAAAGTTCACTGAGGAAAATATACTTAGCTACCCAGAAATTCTACAGCAAAATCCTGTATTAAAGTCTCCAGCTTATCCCATTGTTATACTAAGATAATCCCTCCCAAAAAAAAACGTATATACCCTTACGTGGTTTTACCATAGCTTATAGCAGAGATGAACAATAAAGTAACAAGCAAAATAAACATTTTACATCACTTGCTGACTTAAAGTACGTCATGAAGTCTCTGACTTAATTATAACATCTGCATTTTATCTCTATTTCTTTATAAATGACAATGGCACCTGTGACAAACTCAGACATTAAACACACACACAAAAGCCACAGAACTCACTTTGCCTTGTCCCCAGAAATGGAGACATGTATTTCCTCTACCAGAATGAATATCTAATGAGGTATGACAACTGCAAGATTTGCTGGCAAGTGTTAAACTAATGGTATTATGTCGTACATACTAAATGACTGCTAAAAATACCATTTGTTGTATACCTTAAGAATCTGTCCTCCTTCTGGGTATCTTCTTAAAATATCCTTAAGAAAATCAACAAGTGGTGGAGTTGTTTGTCCAAAACGACCTAAAAAACAAACAAACAAGAAAAAAATCTGTGTATTATGCTACTGTGCACTTAATACGCAGACATAGCACACTTTGGCTCTAGTGTATGCTTCCTGTTGTGGTGCTGGGTCTGGTGCTAGCCTTGGGGTTACCTGGGCTTAGCACAGGAGGAAAAAAAGAGTGTCAGAAAGGTACTAACAAGCGTTATGAAGTTCTGCCCTAAGAGAAAGAGTCCATCTTCTATGATTCTATCACAGAATGAAAGGATCAATATTCTTCAATTCAAACTCCAGCCTAGGACTAAAGAGCAGCTCCCTAAATCGAAACCTCTAAAACGTGTGCTTCAAACAAGTATTAATGATGCAATCCCCACAAGGAAAAGACTCTACTTATACCCCATCTATCGCTTTCCTTTAAAGTTTATTAATAAAGTAATTATGCTGTCTGTCTCCCTCCCCTTCTGCATATAAGCATGTTTATAAATTACACAGATTCAAACACACACACATTACATACATATTATGGAATAAAACATTAGACACAAAAAAGAACCCACATAGAATCCTCAGCAACGTAGAAAAAAGGGGATAGATAAGAGACATCTATTTGCTGAGAAGACATCAAGTAAAAACATCAAACATCTCTTTACGAAATTTTCGTATTGCTCTTTATTTAGGGTAACTTAACAGCATCAACTAAAAAAAAAAAAAAACAAGAAATTTCAACTCACAGCTGAAAGGGTACAAAGTATTTTATAACTTCTGTTATTATTTTTACAGTATATAGAAGTATATGAAAGTCAACACGCAATATGCAAAATTCCAAAATCAGGTGAACTGATCAACAGTAGGAAAGTTTGGGTATTTCTTTTCTTAGGAGAAATTCTCTAAGAATCAAGAAACTGATCTTCTCTAAGTCTAACTTGGGCAGGCAGGAGTGTTTAAACACATTTCTCTCCAGGAACCACAAAATCAGACAAATTAACTTTTAAGTGATAGGATTGAAGTCAGACATTATTCTAACTCTTTACATCTAAGAGCAGAGTTGTTCCATGTATGTCACAAAAATTACTCTATCTTGAGATCATGACTTACTGCATCCTGTCAAAGGCTGAACTGATTTTTCTTGAGTATTAGAGCTGGTCATATTTAACACAAAACTAGTTCCACAAATCTGAAGGAGAAACTTTTTCCGCAATAAGGACAGTCAACAGAGCCCAGAGAGCCTTTGCTGTCTCCGTCCTTGGAGGCTTTCCAAACTGGACCGGCTCAACCCTTGAGCAACCTGGGCTGACCTCAGAGCTGACCCTGCTTTGAGCAGAAGGCTGGAGTACAGACATCCTGATGTCCCTTCCAACACTGATTACTCTGCGATCATATGAAAAGATTATTCATTCTTTGATAGACACCAGGGATGAATGAATACAGAAGGGACATGGGTGATCTTCAGAATACTTCAGCAACCAGTGGTTCTACTGACCATGCAGTTTCTGAAGTTCAAAATTCACAGCCCTCCGTGATTCGCCTGTTCTAAGGAAAAAATCTCAGAACTGAAAGACTCCAGGATGAACATAAAAGGCCAGTACTAAAGCCTTCAGATCTTTTAGTGAGTCAGGAAAAAGTTAAGTGCTTTATCTAGGCACAGACTGCTTAGAGTGATATCGCTAAGAAAATCTCACAGCCAAGTATTTTATTCCTAGTCACATAAAACAGCAACAGTTTTTCTCTCCCATAAGAGATTTCTTAAGGCTACTACACTATCTTCTCCATATACTTGCATGGCAAAAAAAAAACTCAGAGAAGAAAAAAAACTTTTTATTTAGTCTACCACAGCCTACATACAGCAAAAAATTATCAGAGCAAACAGTCAAGAATGAGAGAAAACAATACTTGATGCTATAGATCCATGGGGTCCATTTCCATAGGTGTTTTTAAACCACTGCAGGTTCTAGAGAATGTGAACATGCACTTCTGGCTAATAAACAAACACTTAATTTCCCTCTGTCACTAGAAAATCATCAGCCAGTACACTCACGGCTTACATAGGCTAAGAAATACAGTATTTTGTGCCACCAAATAAAGTATCTCCATGAAAAGAAAGGTTTTCTTCTTCATCCTACTAAATCCAGTAGCATTTATTTCATTCCCTTCTATTAATGCTAGCAACCAAGTAACATAATCATTATGGATTTTAATTAGAGCATTTCTGCAGATATTCGGGTATCATAATCTAATTCAAGATACCATATAAACAGATATAGCTACAAATTTTGTAATAAAAATGTAACTAAACATACAGAATAAAAAATAAAAAAAATCACAAGAAATCAAAAGCTTTTTAACAATGGTATAGTTTTCTACACTGAAAAGATATCCTTTCAGTATCTGAATTACTTACAAGTATTCAGCTTATTTTATATGAGACAAGGCAGCTATTAACACTACTGCAAGGCAAGTTTTATTGATTCCAGCAATATTTTAATTTCTACACATGAAATTACAAAAAAAAAGTTAAACACCGAGACACTTAAAAAGAGAGGTTTAATTTTCCTGGAGCAGAACAAAAAGAACAAGTGAAGGGATACCTAGGACTTACAAGACAAATAATTGCTTCCCATTTCAAGAAGAGAATAATTTCAGTTAACTCCAGACTGCATTAGAAAATACTTTGACCTTCCAGTTTATAAACAGACAAGTGTTTTTCATACCTCCTCCTTTCAACCCTTTTGACTGAAGCTTCAGAAAAACTTGATTTTGAGAATTCTGAAGATCCACAATCTTGGTACCATCAGATAACTGAAATAAAAAGTAAGACAGATCTTGATCAGAACATTCTGCAGCATAAATATTTTACTGTAGTTTCAATTCCTACATATTTATTCTATGGAGTCTGGTTTTATCTAAAAGTATACAAATATTCTGAAACATTCAGTATTCAGTTTGAGCAGCACTTTCAGTCTGGGATGGCCTCCTTTGCCCAATGATACTCCTCGGATGAAGTATTAATTTGTCAGTAACAGGACTAAAAAACCAGCCAAACAAATCAGGTGGGAAAAATGCCTATAGAAGCATATGAAGAGCAAGCCATAGCCTCCCATTTTCACATTTGAAAAGTTCTATGTTCTGGGAACTTCTGGGAAGCATACAACTAACAGAGTTATTGTTCTAAGGTGCAAGCCAATAAAGAAAACAAACATACACAGGAAGGCCGTGGTGTATATACTCCAAAAAGTACATATGGGTATGCAATTTCATTGGAGTTTTAAACTAAGTAGCATCAGCTCAAAGCAGCTTGTAATGCAGAATGCATAGAGACAAAAGTACGTCACAGAAAACCCCTGAAATATATGACAGCCTCATGTCCCCATTACTTCGACATGCAGACCTATGGACTCACCGGGAACATCACAGAGGAACTGGGGCAAACTAAGCAACACATTCCTTAGCAGCCACTGGGGAAACTATTTAGTAATCATAGCATCTTATGGTTTTGTTGCAATTCTAGTTTCATAGTATATGTGATGTTATGCTAAAATAGTCATATATGACATGATGTTATCCTGCATACCACGATAACAAATGCAGAATTAGAAGTTGTGCTGTGCTAATTAGAAACTTAACCAATTCAAATTAATTTCCATTTACAGTAAACTATATTAAAATTTTATTATGTGAAATTATATTAGTATATTAGTCTCAGTTTATAGTTCAGGACTACTTCCTCACTTTGATGGGTAAACGCTAGAAAGAAGTTGCGGCTTACACAGACGTAGACTCTCATAATCTAACTACGTTTAATAAGCAAAAGAGTCCTAGTCCACAGTGTGTAGTCATAATTTAAAAACATTGATACGAAAAAACTATATCACTTTTTATCTAAACCAGTTTTAAACAGTACTTCCAATAACGAGTTTATTTTAAGTTCCTACAGAAATGTTATACTTGAGATAATCTTGTCTCAAGATGTAAAACAGCTGAAACTGGGCATACTACCCACTCACGACTCACTAAAATAAAAAAGAATCAACAGAATGCTGTAACGCATCACCAAGTATTAAAGGAACAGCATAACCAAATTTTCTCAGGTAGGATTTTTGTAGCAAAACACCAGCAGAAACTAGGAAAATGAATAGATTCAAAGTTAACACTGTAAGGAACTATGACAGAAATAGATACTGGATTTTATTTAACATCTGTAATTGCACATAGGAGCTTTAATGGAAAAAAGATTTACTGATGAATATTCTACTACCTCAGTAAATTAAAAAATAATATGATCCCAGTAGACAGGAGTTCAAAAGTTTATAAAGGATTTTCAAAAGTGCTACAGTACAAATATTCCCATACGTATTTTAGTTTAATATTAAAAAAATCAGAATAGCTATTACAGTCTGCTTACTGACTGTTCCCTGCCAAAAGATAGTTTTCTGTGCCAGACAGAGTGCTGCTCAGATCTTCACTTCCAGACGAATTTTAGAAAGTGATACAGACCTCCTTCCTCCCAAAACAGGAAGGCCTAGAGAGAACAAAAATCAAGGACACACAAAACCAGGCAAGAAAACAAAAGATAAACTACATGGGCAGTTTGTTTCAAACTTGAGCACTCAAAGATTACTTGTATTCCCCATGTAGGTTCTTAAAAGCTTCTTGAGCAATACAACTACCAACATCTAGTTCTTTCCTAGTGTTATAGAATTGCTTGGGTTGGAAGGCACTTTTAAACACCATCAAGTCCAACCCTCCCTACACGGGCATCTTTCACTAGAGCAGGTTGCTCAAAGCCTCATCCAACCTGACCTTGAACACTTCCCATGATGGGGCATCCCCAACTTCTCTGGGCAATCTGTCCAGTGTCTCATCACCCTCATAGTAAAACATTTCTTCCTTATGTCCAATCTAAATCTACTTTCTTTCAGTTTAAAACCATTGCCCCTTGTCCTGTCACTACAGGCCTTGGTATAAAGTCTCTCTCCACCTTTCTTATACGCCCCCTTTGTATGCTGAAAGGCCACAATAAGGTCTCCCTGGAACCATCTCTTCTCCTTTATGCATTTGCAAGTCGCTTTGTACCATTTAACCCTAATTTCTAACCTCCTCTCTCTCCCCTTCTTGCCCCTACTCATCCTACCCCACCAATATCTCCAGGTTCTCATTTCCCAAAAGCGTGGCTGGAAGCATGCCAAGCAGTACTGAAACGGTGACACCAGGCTGCTGCCTTCAACAGAACAAGGTAATTCATTCATTTGACTCTCTCTCCTGTACCCAATTATTAACTTGTAGGAGCTTCCTGTCACGGTAGCATCAACGCTGCTGTTGAAGCTGGTGAGCAAGTAGAAAAATCAATTTAAGATCGAAAGGAAGCCAGAACAAGCCCATCAGCACTCTCAGCTGAATCTTCTGCTCTCCCCTCCCCCTTCCCCCAAAGAAATAAGGATAAAGCACGCAGATTACGTCAGGAAAAGACACAAAAACTCAAACGACAGAAGCTGGCACCATGAAGAGGAGTACACGGGTTAGCCGCTACTCCAAACCACCTCCTTCCTTCGCACGACAGACTCCCACCTAAGGCCGCGCACACACCGTGCTGCCCGCCCACCAGAAGACCCGGCAAGATGCAGAAGGCCGCCGGGTGGGGACCTCCAGCACCGCGGCGGTGGGAGNAGGCCACCGGAGAAGCGGAGGTGCCCCCACACACACACCCCGCCGCCCGCCCGCCCCGCCGCGCCGCCTCACCTCTCTGCCGCGGTGCCACAGCCGCTGCGGGGCCGGGGGGAAGCCGGCCGCCGCGTCAACCCGCGCCTTCACGTCCCCCACCGCCGCGGAAGGCGGCAGCTCGAAGGTCCTGCAGCCCAGGCAGTCATGGAGGACGGTCACCCGGGCCAGCCTGCGACAACACGACACACACCAGCTGAAGAGAGACACGCAAACGCCCTGCCCCGGCGCCCACCCTCCTGCCCGCCCTCCCCCTCAGGCACCCCGGAGGCCCGGGACTGGCGCCGGAGCCCGCCCGAGTACAGGGATGGGCCGGCGGTTGCCTGTCCCTCTCTCCGGGTGGGGAGAAGGAGCCGCCGGGCCTGCGAGCNGCGGAGGCGCCCCCGCAGCGCCCCACCCCCTCGCCCTCCCCTCCCGCCCCGCCGCCACTCACATGCCGGCCACGGCACACAAAGGACCGTTAGCCGCTCCTGCCGCGGCCGCCGCCGCCGCTCCCCACGCGGGGAAGGGGTGGGGCCCGGCCTGAGGTCTGCGCCGCGGAGGAAGAGGAAGGAGGGGAGAAGGGAGGGAGGGGGGTGGGAGCGGGCGGAGAAGCCTCTCTACAACCGGCAGCGGTGGCGGCGACGGCAGCGGATAGGGCGGCGGATCGAGAGACGAGAGACTCGCCCGGCCCGGCCCCTCAGCGG